>VNJR01005513.1:0-89092 GCA_008042585.1 Drosophila punjabiensis
TTGCTAAACCAAGGTGGTTTACTAGAGGCAAACGGATAGGTCATCGGAACACAAGATAAAAAGAAGGAGTTCATGGCACTGTAAAAAATGTCCACGGCAGCTGCCATGTCAGTGCACATGTACAAATTTGACCAATTAAATTCCGCTATTAACGTATTAAGCTTGTGAAAGTCAGCTTTACGAAAACAGCGAACTTTATCGACTAATCGATCAGACTTCACCTTTACAACAGTGCCCGTTTCGATAGTCACATCGAAAGTAGGATGGTAAGGATCTTCAGGCAGCGTCAGTGGAGAGACTCTGTTTAAGTTTACACCTGCAGGATCAGAGACAAAGCAGAGATCTAGTAGGCGGTTCAAAGAATTAAAGACATGGTTAACTTGAGACAAAGATAAGTCAAGCAAGCCATCTATAAGGTCATGCTGTGCCGCGGTCTGAAGGACATTTGACACACCATCTGATGACCAACGCGCTCCAGGAATATTGAAGTCACCTAAAGTCACTAGTTGGTCTCTATCTGAAAGTCTATTGGAAACGGCCTGAATTGCCGAAAGGTGTTTCCAATAGATAGGCTCTTCAGCAGATGGAGGGACATAAGAGCATGTAATATATATAAAACTACGTGGAAACGATAGTTTTACACAAATAAACTCACAGTCGGCCAAATCGTCAAGAACAACCAGCTCAGAGATAAGGGAAGAGTCAACGGCAATTAAGACTCCACCTCCTCGCTGGGAAAGACGGTCCACTCTATAAATTGTGTACTTACCTGGAAAAATTTCAACCAATTATTAATAAAATTCAATTCAAATCAAAAACATTTAAATAAATTACACCAAATTAAGTTAAAGAGTACCTCAATTATGAAATCCGCTATTAAATTGAATACATAAAAAATATACTTTTTATTTAAAGCTTCTTTTAATTATGACAGAAAAAAATCTACTACCGTATCTACCTATGATCTGGTGCATTAATCACCTTTATCCCTTTTTTGCTATTAATTTGACCGCATTTGTAATTGCTGTTTAATACTTTAAGCTCCTGAAAAAAAAGGAGAGAAATGAAGGGCAATGGAGATAGCGTGGGAGCGTGTCCTTAAATAGCATTTTGATTATGCCAAATAAAACATGAAAACTTGCCTGGCCAAACATTGTTGGTGGTCGCTCAACTTGTCAGCGGCCAGCAACTTTTCATGCATTATATAAAAAGTTGGCCAAATAACCGGCAGCCAGCAACTAAGCCAACAACAATACGCACACAGAACTTGCGAAAAAGCGATAAAAACCATTTGTTGTGGATGTCCTGTTTTGTTATTTGTTGTTCTGCTACTGCTCCTGCTACTCCTGCTTCTCCTTTGTTGTGTGTTCATGTCCTGTTGTTGCTATTGTTGTTGTTGTTGTCGTCGCAAGTTGGCTTACTCAAGTTACTTACAAAGATTTCAATGCACTTTCATCCTACCAACTTGTTCGCGCAGAAAGCCAAGAAGCAGCAAGGAAAAAGCAGAAGAGAACCTGGACTGACCACTAGCAAAAAACAACAACAACTACGGACGAACTCTCCTATGTTGAAATCTGTGTAAATTGGAAATTGTATGGTTTTATTGGATATCTTATATGGTTAAGATATGTTTTTATACCAATAATCATTGTTATTATTGATATAAGGGTAATCATGAGGTTAGTTTCTAGGCTTTTTTTGACTAACAGGATCATTGGGTAGTCTTAAAAATCTATATAACCCACAAGGAACTTTTATAACTTATCCTGGAGATGAACTCTGTTAAAAATTGTATTTAAAAGTAAGTAATAATATTTAAGATATCATATGAATAGTTAAGTCTGTTTATTTTCTAAGTTGTTGAACTTTGTGGCATACTTTTGGGCGAAAGTTTAAAAGTTTAAAGTTTGAAATCTCAAGAGATTATTATGACATCGCTTAAAAACAGATATTATCGATATAATATTCTTGTAAATAAAGCTTAATTTGTAAAGAAATTTGACTATCAGGATATAGTTTTCTCATTGTCCACCTTACCGAACGCTGACTGTACCAAAAGCAGTGGCATCAGCAGGTTCTAGAACAAGAACAAGAACGATTTGACTTCTGGAAACTGTCAGAGCAAGCAAATGGCACTAAATATTAAGTTTGCCGTTGGAACTTGACCAGAAAAAGTAAACTACGACGAAAACTTGGCCGGCCAGAACTAATGAAAGCTTTCTGCAAGTGTGAGAGACTCAGTGTGTGTGTGTATGTGTTTCTAAGTGTGTGTGTGTGTGTGTGTGTGTGTGTGGGCTAAAAGTTTTTGCCTTTTGGCTCGACCACAGAATTTCTCATGAGTTGGCGCTGCGGCTGCGGCTGCACTTGTTTCAAGTTCAATTAATTTTAAGTGCGGCAGCAATTGTGTTGCACATTGTTGTTGTTGTTCCTGTTCTTGTGCTCGTTTGTTTACTACGTTTTTATATGGGTATATATGTGTGTGTTTTTGTTTGTTTTTGCTGCTTTCGGCCAAGTTGCAGTTCTTGGCTTTCTTTTTTTTCAGGTCTGACATGCAATGTCAGCGCCTGTGTTTATGCTATAAATAATGCAGCATATTTTGCATAATGACAAGTTATCGCACACAAACATAATTGCATGTATTTGTATTGCATACTTGATGACGTCACCTTAAATATAGCATAAAGGACAACCCCTGAATTGTGATCCTTGACCCTACTTAAAGCCACAGAAGTACTAGTACATAATTTATGAACAATCGAAATATACATTCTTTTAAAATTCTCATGTGACAGCTGTTGGTTTTGGTTTAATCCTGTGTAGGATATAGAATATAAACCAAGATCCGATCTCGAGTCACTTAAGGTTGGTGTCGCATCCGTCAGCTGGTGGCAGCGTGTCTGGGATTAGTGTCACATCAAGCAGACAGATGGCGGCTAGCTGGCGCAACAGAGATAAAGGATAACAACAAAAGTCTCGCGAAAGAGACAGCAGATAAACAAATCTTGTCTAGCCGGCACAAAAAGAGAGAGAGAGAGAGAGAGAGGGGACTAGTGGGATGAGAAAGAGACGGGGAGACTGGGAGTCTGGGAGACAGACTTCAGACTAGTCAGGAAGTTGGCTTGGCAGCTTCAAAGTCTAACTCGTCTGCAAACAAAACTTGCTGGCACTTTTCCTTCTGTCTCCCTTTTTCGACTTCTGTCGCCTCCTCTCCATGTGCATAATTAAAAAAGCATTTTGGACGCCAGCGAGACGAGGTTCAACTACTTTCGGATTTATATTGTGTCACTCAATGCGACTCCGACTACGGCTCGACTGCGAAATGCAAATGCGAATGCAGCAGACGGTGCAAAATTCGTTGCATTTTGAATTGCGGCAACAAAGCGGGGCGGCGCTCGCAGCAGCAACCTTTTGAGCGCGTGCAACAGACTAGAAGAAGTGCTCACCAAACTAGGGACGAAAATTAAGCGCTTTAAAGTGTGGCCACACCTCCAAATTGACCCGTTCTCATACTCATTACACTCGGAAAAATATCTGTTAATAAATCAAATTTGAAAAATGTTTTGTTTTTTAAAATAAGAGCTGCAAAAACAGCCCACAAAATATTAATTTCCTTAACAATATTTTGACATAAAACAATCTATTAGTTTCAATATATTTATTTTGTATATAGTAAAATTTTATTTTAAAAGTATTTTGATATACGGAAATCTATTAGTCTAAATATATTATTTTTTAAATTAATTATTATTAATTTCCCCTCCTTAGAATTAGTATGATGTTTTCTATCTTTAATTTTTTCTTTGGTAAAAATCCCTTGAATATATGAAAAGAAAGATGGAAAGCAGTTATATTTTACGTTTTTTTAGAATTCCCAATAAGCTTTTTAGAGGTATTCCTATTTTAGCCCAATTTTGTGGTTAGTAAATGGAAAAGTTACTTTGAAGTGAGCAGTGGAAAATAACTTGTTCAATTCATATTCTCCATTTGTTGGCAAAATGCTTAAGTTACTTTTTATAATCTAAAACAAAGCATATTTATGCTTCTTTAAATTTCTAATTTAATTTATCCTAAAATGTAAAAATATGTATATTTTCGTTTTCTTTTAACTATTCATTTTCCTTACGTCCCCTCCACTTGGATGTTATTTTGTTGAGTGCCTGACGCTGTCACTTGCCATTTGCCGGGGTAAATTTATAAAAAAAAGAGAGAGGTGGATAATTTTATCGCTTAGCTACGGTGAGACCGCAGCAAAGCTGAGTTTTCTGATGGGTCAAAAGCCGCAGTTTCCAGCCGCATGTCAGCAAAGTCTGGGAAAATCCGGCTTGAAGTTTTTTTACCCCCAAACACCGCAACGCAACTCGCAACGCACTCGCTGTCAGCTCTTTTGGGCCAGAATTTTCCAGCAGCAGCAGGAGCAGCACCGCTGCCAACCCTTTCTCTTTGGCGACATCAGGTGCAGGAACCACACAACAATTAACAGACTTTTGGCCGGGAAGAGAGAGCTGGCTTTTGATTCAGCTGGAGCCGGAGCTGGCAGATTGCTGACTCCGCTCCGAACGCACTGGAGGAGGCATAAATCGGGACGTCGAGGAAGAAGAATTTTAATTCCAGCTGTCAGGCGGAAACATCACAAAGCCCTGTCGATGGCACACACACACACATAGTATAGGGGCAGCAGCCTCACCAGTTATGGCCACATTTTTCCGATTGCCACTCGTTTGTCATATTTTTTTTTATTTTCGTTTGTTAGACCGACCTCAGGAAAGGCTCTGCGAAAATGTGCTTGTCAGGAGCAAGAGCAGGAGCAGGAGTCAGGGCCAGGACCAGAGCCGGAGCAGGATCGGATAATTGAATTTCAAAAGTTGCAACTGCCGAGGCAGAAACAGAAACATGGCAACAACTGGAAAGATGTCAGATTAATAATTTATCAATGTCGCAAGTTTATTGAAATAGATTTCCGCCCCTGTGAGACATTTGCATTTCCTGTTTCCGCTCAGCCATTGTTGTTGATGTTTGCCTGGCTTGTGCATGTGCAGTAGTTGCATTTATGCAAATATATTCGGAATACATATTCCAGCATGCATACTTAAGTTTATTACATTTTCCCCTCAGCACAAACACTCACACACTCATACACGGAGACGGGTTCCTAATTGATTGAGATGAATCTGGCAGTCCACCGGGGCGGCCACTTTCGTCCTGGCCCGCTTTCTAATCCCTCACCCCCGCCCATTTCACTTCATTTTCATTATGTCAGATTAGAGCAAAAGTTAAACATTTTCAGCTACGATCTGCATATTTGTATTAGCCAAGAATTGAATTTAGTTTTGCATATTTGAGATGCTCTCAGCAAGATAACTGACCATTGTCTGGAGTTTGTTTTTGATGGTCATGGCGATGGCGATGGCCCCCTCCACCTCATTAGGAAAAAGTCGGGAAAATTATGAAATGACTGCTGCTGCTCCTGCTGCATACTTAAAAGGAGCCGAGGGGCCCAGGCCAGGCAAATTCCTTTCAGACTTGCCATTATTAATTGCACAAACACAAATACAAAGTACAAACAGATTCTGACTCGCCGGAGTTGCTCCTGCGACTGTTATTGTTACCACCGTTGGACGGAGGAGAGTCTCCCTGTCTGATTGCGCCTTTGAGCAAACAAAGGATTGCTCCTTTGTTGCCATTAAGTAAGTAGGCTTACTAAGTTGCAGCCGCTGCCTCTTTGTTCAAAATTAAGCGCATTAAAATCGGTTCGATGCGAAGGTGCTTCTTGACTGCCTTGGCAATACCAAAAGCGGAAACGGAAACGCTCGAATGCCAAAGGCATTGTCTGACACCAAAAACTGAAGTTTTCTAATTCCAGAATTTCTATTGTATTAATAACAAAGCGTTGTTTAATCGAAGGATTTATATAGTTATATAAGAAATTTACTTAAAAAAATATAAAAAAAATATATTTTAAAAACCATGTGCAGATCTTGAAATCTTTTTGCAATAATTTCTCTAAAAATATTATCAATGAAAGTGTTATTTTTTTAAAGATATTTATTTAGAATACTTGTATAAAATGTAACTACAAATCCTTTTAATCTTTCCAAATTAAAAAATGCAATATTAAACGTATTTGCTTGCATCCAGGACCTGCAATGCTTGACACTACAGGACACGCTCTCTTACCAAAGTCAAGTGCAAATAAGCAAGTGCAAGGCGGCAAAATGTGTGTGTCGGTGGCTTGAAGGTGGAAATGTGCTGCTGCACGTTAAGTATTATCAATTTACAGCTAACATCGCCTGATTGCCGAACAGCACACAAAAGGTGAGGCCAGGCAGGAACCTGAATCGAGAGAGCTGGAAACTCGATTCCCCGGGAAGGACACACTTGGTCCAATTGGCCACTTGGGTTGCCGTTTGCCAGGAGCTTTTTTATGGCTCATTGCATTCCCATCTAAGTGTGTGTGTGTATTTTGTAGGTTCTGTTTGTTCAGTTGTTTGAATGTGTACTGTGCATTTTTCATATAATTTCAGCTTCCAGAAACAGTGAAAAAAAATGTAAGAAAGAAAATAGTTTTCTAAAATATATTATATTTTTAATTATTTGAATATTTCGAAATAATTTTAAATGTATTTTTAAAGTAATAAAAACTTGTTAAACATAATTTGTATAGAGGACATATAATCATTATAATCTTTGAAAATATTCCTCAAGTATAGATTTAAAAACAATGTGAACATAATCTCGAATTTAGCTTGTATTACATTTATTTCCAATTATTTATATATTATTTTATATTAAAATTACATTTCATTAAGAAATAAAATATTAATAATCAATAAACATATCTCTCTGTGTACAAATTCCAAGCTTCAAGTTGAAGTTCGAGCCCGGTTTTCTGGCTTTTCCTTTTTCCGGCAGGCAAGGCAAGGCCACTCACTGGGGAGCGCATATCCACATGCCACATGCCACATGCAATTGACGTGCTAAGTAACTGTGTCTATGCCACCCAGGACCCGGGACCCAGGACCCTTACCCATTATCCTGCATATCCTATATATCCTATACGTGTCTCTGGCTCATTTGCCTTCGCTCGCTTTGCTACTCTAATTTTGCAATGCTGTAGTACGTACTTCTTCCCTTTTTCGTATGTCTCTCAAACGAAAAGACATATGCACTTGTCTTCTGTGTGTGTGCCTGGGTGTGTGCTGTGTGTGTGTTGTGTTTGCTTTTGGTGTTGATTCCCAAAAGTATTTTGTATTTTCCATTGTTGTTGGCGTGTTCTTGCCTAACAATTTCCATCAAACTGTCTGTGTTTTTGTCCTGTTCCGCACCGAGTTTCCCTTCTGCGAGGGTTTTCCTTTTTGGCTTTTGTTTATTTGGAGTATTTGTTACGAAGCTTTGGAACTTTTTTTTTGTTGTGTCGGAGTATAAAAAGGACACACTTCAGTTTCAGTTTTAGGATATTCGAAACAAAGAGAAAATTGTCAAAAAAGTATCGACCAAGGAAAGATTAAAATTTATTTCTATTTTATCGACTTGTTTTAAAGAATTTTCCAGCTTAACCTGTAAAAAGTAAGATATTAAAGGTATTTATTTAAGATATAATAATTACATAAATTTTAGTAGTAGTATTTTCTTTATTTTTCCTTTCTATAATCCTTTATTTTCTGCCAAGTGTATTTGGAAACACTGCTGCATATTATCGTTCATTATCAACTATGCATAATTATGAGGCAGCAATGAGGAAAAACCAAAATCAAAATAATTATTATTTTGGCCCCGGCCTCGAGCATTTCCAAAGTTCAAATTGAAATCCAGCCAGGGCTCGTTCGTTCGCTCTTTGAAGTGCGATGGGAAAAGCCTCAGGAGCTGGCCAAAAGTTTTTCGCCGGGCTTGCTTCAGCCGGAAATTTCAGGCCGTCGGGCATAGCTCAAATGACTCATTAAATTCCTCTTTTTTTTTGCGGGTTCTCAATTTATTTTCTTTTTTTTTTGTTTTTGGGGAATTTTCCGAAACACTTTTCTCTATGCAAAAATTTTCACTTTGCTTCGCTTTCAATTTATTTCTCTACACGGGACAGATGCCAGCGACAATTTACAGGACTCTGGGCACTGGAAAAGCCGAAAAGGGGGGAGCGCAGGAAAAGCAAAGAGGTGGTAAGGGGGGCAGGGAAAACCCGAGGAGGTGGAGGTACAGTGGTCCAGGGACTCCGTGCCATAATAAAACGCTCACTAACACAATTAAACGGGCTTTGCCTGGGTAAAAATGAATGTTAAGCAAACATGACAAGGCTTTTAAGTTTATGGAGCTACCCCCGAACCCCCGGGTGTCCGCCCATTTACCATTTTCCATCTGCGGCGTAGACTAACATGCTCTCGTTTTTCCTGGGGAAAACTGCTGCACTTACTGTCACTTTTCATATGCAAAGCGCCGTACGTCTGCCGTTAATTTAATAACATGTAACATTTTGCACAGGATCAGGTCCTGGGTTGGGCGGGCTACAAAGTGCCCAATTAGAGGGCGGAGTCTGGGGGCTGGGCTTAGGGTGTGTCCTCCACACCGTTTACATTTTTTTTTCACAGTCGCTGCATTTTGCAATAAATATCCAAAATGGCAATTGCCAAACTCACCGAACACACACACACAAGCGCGGATGCGAACGATTTGGCAAGCATTTTTGGCTTTTGCGGAAGTTCGGCGAAAAATCGTTGACAAGCGACAAAACACTTGACAGCGTCAGCAGAGCAAAAAAAAAAAAAGAAAAGGAATAGAAAAAATAGAAGGGAAAAAGGTGAGCCAAAAACAAAATGGAGCACAACAAATAAAATCAGAGCTACAAAACGGCAAGAATGCCAAAAGAAGTTAAAACGAAGCAAAAGATAAACAAGCCAAGAAAGTTTCAGGTGAATCAAAACTGGGAATACCTCTTGCGGGAATTTATGGATGCAAATTTCAAAAAGATTTATTAATAAAATTGAATTTGCAGTTTGGAGTTTGGGTAATGAATAAGCTCAATAGATTATCTGAAAATGAAAACGAAGCTTAGAGTCACTTAAATTTCATAAATCAAGTTTATAAATCACACTTCTGCTGTATTAAATGTAATTAAATGTGAGTTTAAGCTCTACAAAGATGCTGATTTAATTAATTAAAATGACAAGTGTATCAAAATCTCCAATTAAAATGCCTGAGGTCGTGGTAAAAAGGATATTAGGCTAAAAGACATTGAGATTAAATAAATTAAGTTCATAAATAACACTTCCTATTAAATTCAATTAAATTATTATCAAAATAATAGAGATTAATATGGGTAGCACTTTGAAGTCTCTTTTTAAGCTGTCTAAAAGTATGCTATACTTTTTGCATTGCCTACTTTTGGGCTGAAACAGTTCGAAATATATGTAAATAACAAGTATACGCCCCAAAGGCAACACGGTATCAACACGTTCGAAATTTTGTGGTGCAAGCAAACCTGAGTGCAAAATGTGTGAGAAGCTGGACCGACGGCAAAATAAAAAGCAAACAACAAAAATGTGTAAATGTGCAATCAAATGAAAGAAAACCAATAATCGAAAAATGCCAATGCAGCGTACACCACATACACACTCTTACTCCAAAAAAGGACACAGAGGATAGCCTGGGAATTATTGGCTCAGAGCGAGGGGTAAAGGTAAAGGTGTAACCAAAACCAACGAAAAATGCACTAAATAAAACATGAAATTGCTAAAAAAAAATGTCGACCATGTGAGCGGCACAAGGATGTCAGGTCGCTCTTCCTTCCCTTACCAGTCGCCTGCTGCCAAGGAATTTGCAGCTATAAATTGTTGTCGCCGAATAACGGGAGGGAAGTGTATAGTGTATAGAGAAGACTTGCCTCCCGGGAATAATTGTGCACACAATAAATCAACTTGAGCAGCGGCAAGTGGCAAACAAAAGGATTTTTTCAATTTGCTAGCGCAACAAACACAAAATAAATGATAATAGCCACGAACGACCAACTATTGTTGGCCAAGTGTTGCTTTTTTGTGCGAAATGTGAGACAACGACAAACAACAAACGGGAAGCCGCAAGCCAAAATGTCAAAATGCTAAATATTAATCATCATTATTTCAATCAACATTTATTAACATGGACTTTGCATTAGCACATAATGTATTTTTGACCTTTTGTCAGCTCCAGAGGGTTATGTATCCCTTATACAACCGAGTCGGAGTGGGAGTCGACCACATTTTCAATTTTGCCACAAGGGTCAGAAGCAAAGGCTGCCAAGGAGGAGTCACAAAGGCCGTGGCCCATTCGTTTGTCTTTTGCGGCCTGTCCAAATGTGAATGTGTCTGTGTCTGTGTATCCTGTCTGTATCCTGCCACCTCCCCCTTTTTATGTGTCCTCCAAATAAGGGCCCCGGCCAAAGGCATTTCCCCCTTGGCCCCAACCATTCCAGAGTCATTTCAAACTCGATTTCAGTCATTTGTCTTTTGTCATATTAATAATTCCCTTTTATTATTGCCACCATGATAATAAGCTGTCTGCTATGACCGTTCCACTCGAACATCCCCCATCATCCTGAAAACATTTTCCATTATCCCCGACTTTTATAATTTCGCATCGCAGCAAAAAGGTGCGCGTTCACCTTTTTTGCCCCGCTCATTAATAATAATATAAGGGTGCAGGGCAGGGGAATGCGTACCCTTCCCTTTTTTCCCAATTGGAAGAGGTTCGAGTGCTGCATTGTCCACTGAAACAAAAGTCGCTGGCCCTGTCATTTTTTTCGCAATCACACTGAGAGAAAGCGAATAGTATAGCAATTATTGCAAAAAAGAAATCGATGTTTTCTGTAAATTTGTTTTAATCTTATTATATCTACTTTTAATTCGTTGAATTAAGTAACTATTATACCGAAATAAATACTGGGAAATTGTAAGGTAAACCCTAAAGATAAAACCCCAATCAATAATGATTTTAATAAGCAATTTTTCAATTTTTCGTCAGTGCACAGCCCTCAACTTGTTCTCTTCAAGTCATTAATTTTCATCTGTTGTCCTTGGTGTTGCTGTGAGCTGTGTGCATCCCTCTTTTTTGTATTTCCATTTATTTTTTTTCTTCTGCAGGCAAATCATCTTAAGTATTTTCTCGTTGCGGTTCGCTTTGTAATAGATCATTAATAAGAAGTGAAAAATTCCACAAATGCTGGGGCAAAGTAATATTAATGCAGTCAAGTGAGTTATTTACTAATTTGATAGATAACCGCAAAACTTCCCAACTGAAGCTTATGAAATGCTGCTACTGCTGCTGCTGCTGCTGCTACTGCTGCTACTGCTGCTGCTGCTACTGCTGCTGCTGCCGCTGCTGCCGCTGCTGCTGCTGTGCTTCGTTTCCCTCCAGCAGGCGAGTGAAACTTTTAACGCAAGTTTCATTGTTCAATTACGAGTGGAGTGTGTGTGTGTTTCGGATGGATGTGAGAGATGCTGAAGACAAAAGGTGGAGGACTTGAAGTTGTCAGCTTGTTAGGCGAAGTTCCTTTCCTTTCCTTTCGTTTCCTTAGCTCAGACACAGACACAAAAAGAGTCCTTTTCGAATATGCCAAACAAAACGCAAAAGTTCCCAGTCGAGTGCGATGCGTGTGCATGTGTGTGTTGTGATTCGATTAGCTTTGGGGTTAGCACAAGTTGGCTTCATTCAAATCAAAACCAAAAACCACAAAATATCAAGTGCCAGGCAAAGGCAAGGATCCTAACTTGATTTGCAATTATTATTGTTTAACAAGAAGCATAAGCCGACACTTATCCCAACTCACATACACCCGCCCGGGCTTGCAGCTTCAAGCTGCCTGTTATTATTATTATTGTTGATACACAAGAAGAAGCCTTGTGAGCAGGGAAATTTTCAAATATTTGAAAGCCTTCATCATCTCCGGCTCCTGCTGCTGGAGCCGCACAATTGTTGCTCCAGCTGGCAGGACGAAAAGGGAGTGTGGGAGTGCGGAGGGCATAAATCCAATGACAGAGCCAGAGACCAATGTCATCTTATTTTAGGCAAATGATAAATTGACAAATTTATTTGGGTCACAGACAGGGCACATTCATCATCATTTGCAGGAGGATTTCCATCGGGCCACAGGGAAATTGAAAATTTCTCTCTGTCCCTCGTATTGCGTATTTTCTAGGTATACAATTTTTTGTATTTGTTGCTGTGGTTGTTGTTGGTAAGAGTCGAGTCCTCCCACTCATAATGGAGTTTGCTGGCCAACGAACAACAACTGACACTTTTGCCTAATGCTAATGCAGTTATAATGAGCTCTAAGCCAATTGGATTGGATGTCCCTGTCCCTGATTTGGGTTGAGGCCAAGTCGGAGTCAAAGCCGAAGTCGAAGTGGAAGTCAAAGTCCGGGAGGCGCTTCCATCGGACATTTGCATAATTAAAATTGATGTTCGTGCTGCCAGTGCTAACCGTACTATGTAGCAGGTTTACTCCATCGGAAAGGGTCGTCCCCTTGGCTTGTTGTCCATTGTTTATTTATAATCCCAGCAACTAGTTCGCTGATTGAGTTGCCCAAGTTGAGGAGCGCATAAATTTGCATTATAGATCGACACACAGGAATGACTGAGAAAGTACACTGATAGCAAAGGCTTAATGTAGAGTCAGGTGTGTGCTTGTTTTAAAAATTATTTAGTAAATTAAAATATTAATTTATATTAAGGGAAAGGGAACCTAAGTTGATGTACATTCATAATCTTCTATAAAAAATCTCAATTTGATTCATGTAAGTTATTTGAGTGGTCTTTGTAGATTAATTTAGAATTTTTTGTATTATTCTTGCTTTAAAAAATCGTACATATTTGTAAACTAAATAAACTAATAATTTACATTAGGGAAAAACCTCTTAAGCTGAGATATATGTACATTCTAACATAAGAAAGTCTTTAAGAAGTTTATAGAATTGCTTTTCATGATCTTTAGAGATTATATTTTGCTGATTTTTTGTTTTTAATTCTTTTAACATATAAAAAAATAAATATTTCAGTCCCTCTTTCCCTGTGTACATTTATGTAACGAAGGCCCTGTTGTTCTGACCTACTGTGCATCTGCATGCAACATTCGTGCTGCAATTTCTTTTTGCATAATGCAAGAGAATGTTCATCCAGCAGTGCCCAGACAGTAAGCCCGGGTTCAATCAGCTAACCAATGAAAAGAGAGCCCGGACTTTGAGATACTCTATTTCCTCACTTACCTGGTGAAAGTTCCTCGGTGACTGCCTGAATTTGTGAGAGAAGTAGCAAAAGGCAACTGCCAAGCAGCAGCCATTGGGCTCGACTGCTCATTCTGAGCTCACTTTTTTTTGACAGTCAGTTAGTAGAGGGTTTTGGCTCCAAATTGGATCTGGAATGGTAAGCAAGAAAAATAATAGTGAATTATTAATGAGATTTTAAGCTTAGGCAGGTGAAAATTCCTATAGAATGAGGTAAATAATTGAAATCAATTTTGTATCTCATGTCAAAGGGATATCATATTAATCACTAAGTTATGTATAAACCCTCCATAAAGTCAATGGTATTGTAATCCTTATGGCTAGCTATATAGATATATCTTCGACGGCGTAATTTGCCAGCGAAATCGTTAAGATTTCAGCCATCGAAGGGGCGTCAGTTCCCAACGCACATTATTCACTGGCCGCTCACGCCGCCAAGTATGCAACGTCATGCGGTGTGGCAAGGGCAATGGCAATGGCGATAGCGATGACGATGGAGGACGCAACGATGGAGCTTCTCGTTGGATCCATGGATCCAGGGAGAAGCCACTGCTGAAGACCTCGACCTCCGATGGGGGGGCGTGCCCGGAGCCACACGTCAAACACATTCATCACGAGTGCCAGAGTGACAGATGGCAAATGCGCCTACGGCCTCGTTTGTCCGCCGGCTCCCGGCTCCTGGCTCCTGGCTTCAACCCCGCTCCTGAGCATCCTTGGTCCAGTTTGGCCCTGACAACCGAGAACCCAGGCAAGGGCAAAGAGAGGACAAATGGAAATTTTTTCCAATTATTGCCAGCGAAGGTGGCGTCAACAGAAAAGGAACATTTAACGCTTTAAAGTGTGACAATACCCATATTTCATTCAGCACTCTCTTCGAGCTCTTGCCCCGAGATTCACGGGATTCATCAATAACTAATTGCAGAAATTTTGAGTGACGTCCGCACTTGATCAAAAACTCATTCTGTCACCCGCATGTGGACACGAATCCAATAACGAGACCGTTGTGTGTGTATTATATATATAGCATATATATACAATATATTCTAAGTAGTGCAATATGTAACGTGGTCACATCTGGGGCTGACATGATTTTGGCATTAAAACGAAAGTCATTTTTGGTTGAGAGAGGGAAAACCTTTTCATTTTGGCCTGTACTGTGCCCGTGCTCGCCGCCTTCAAAAATGTTTTCAATTTTTCGGCAAAACTTCACTTTTATTTTAGACTGACAGCAGCTGCTGAATAATTACGCATACAGAATAGCTCGCGGACAGGCTAGGGTTAGGTATACAGTGTCGAGCATAAGTTTAAAGGCAGTCAAAAAATGTTGCGAAACTTAAGAGCATTAGGAGTAAAGATTTAAAATAATATATGAAATGTGACATTAAATCCTAATAAATTTATTGAGAACTTCACTAAACATAGCCTAGTATTATTTACTAGATTTTCCCCGTCTCTTAAGTTTTCTTAACATTTTCCTTAAGATTCTGAAATATTTCTTATGACTTACGTCCGCGAAACGGACTGTAAGAGGCACCATATGCCAGCATATGACCCAAGACACGGCTCAGCGGCTCCCATCAACACTTTCAATTTCAAAAGGAAACTTTTGGGGCCACCGCCGACCGCACACACATACACACATACACATACTCCTACATGTGCCCCAAAAGGGGTTGGAAATTTTTAGAGGTAAGAGGTAAGAGGAGGGGCTAGGCGGCGGATTGGCAAGGTTTTACGAGGTCCTGTTAACCGCGGGTATTTACACTAAGTCTAATGAAATGTTTAACAAGCACTTTGCTCTGCGCAAATCCCAATGACCCATAATATTAGCATAAAATCACTTGGCACTGGGGCGAAAGGGGGCAGAGCCAGCAGCACCTACCATCCTCCATAAATAAGTAGTTTGGGTGTGGTGTGTGCTCGGAGGGTGTGTGTGGTGTGTGTGCTCGGGGTAACTACTTGCTAGTCAGGCTGCGTGGCTTGACACGCTCTACGGCGAAAATGCGGGCCTCAGCTCGGGAAATTTTCATTTAAATTGCACACTTTAAAAGTTTAGCCCCCACCCGAAGGGGGGCTAAGGAAGGGCTTAACAAAGCACCGACATGGCCTACGAATATAGTATATATCGCCATTACGATGCATATAAATTTTTATGTTGGTCCATACTTTATTTGTTTCCTGGCGGCCGGCGTTTGGTTTCTGGCTCCCTCCCTCCCTCTGCTACCAAAAATAAATTACATTAAAATTCTAAGCCATCAGCCGGCGAGAGAGAGAGAGCGCGCGAGCTTTGGGGAATTTATTTTTCCACATTATCCGCCGCTTGCCGCAAAACTCTATTTTCCTTGGTCGGCTTTTGGGTCTAGAGAGGCGTCCGGGATCCAGGCCGAGTTGTAAAGTATCATTCGAGTCAATTAGTTCATTTGCAGAATTTCATTTCGGTCTAACAGAATTTTGATGAGTTTCATTAAGTTTTTGAAATAAATTTGAGCCTGAAATTGGGTTAAGCGAGAATGTTACCATGGCTATTACGTGGCTTTTCATTTGTTTCCTGTAATTACATTTTTTATAGGGATTTTCTCGGGTTTAAATTTGGGCGGGACTTGCTTTGAGGGGTTAGGTCTTGATAGTTACGCTCTTAATTTCTAAAGAAAAGTTTAGATAAATTTATTTAAAATTAAACTGAAAGGGATTAAATCTATTAGACGTGAAGTAGTATTATTATTAAATATTTAAAGAATTTATAAATATTTATAGCAATTAGTTTTAGGATCGTTAACTAATTAAATATTTTATTTGCATTTAAATGCATTTCTATAATATTTTATGTAAAATTAAGTATTACTCTTATATATTATCTGTCTTATTTGTATATTTAAAAATTTTATATCCTTTAAAAATGTATATCTTAAATCTTTTCTCCAAATATTCCATTATTTTTTATACATTTCCTTATTTTTTTCTTAAATTTTCATAATGTTTTCCCTTCGCGTATTCATCTGATTCCTACTAGGCCGCACAAATCCTTGCACAGGTATGTCCTTTTCCCCCCACATCTTTACATCCATGTGTTTGTATACATATACACACACTTAAACAAGCACATACACGGGCACAATCTGCACTCCCTTTTTGGTTAAATAAAGAATATTAACACTTCACACCTTAACTCCAGCTATTTACTTACCTATTTAAATAATTGCTTTGAGTTCGGAATAATGTTTGTTAAACCATAAATCGGATTGTTTAGTTTTTTATTGTTTAATTTGAATTGAAAAAATGTAAACACACTCTTGTATGGTACACACAAACACGCGAAAAAGGAACACGGATGTTATTTTCGAGATTATTTACGCTTCTCAAAGGATTTCAACGCAATCACAACCATTGTCCACTCTTCAGACACTTAAATAATAAATTGCAATCGAGTTTTTAATGTTTTTAATTAGGAAAATAACAAAAAACCACGAAAAATTCACAGACGCTCGAAATTTGCTGACAAAAACGGAGCAGACAAACTCTCGCTCTCTCTCTCACGCCGTTCCTTTGCCATTTCGTTTCGTCCTGCGGGAGAGAGAGCCAGGTCAGGGCAGCTGTTCGAAAAAGGACATACGAGAGGGCGAGGAGGGATGCCGAGAACTGTCAAACTGACAGCTGAGAGCAATAAGAGCGCAGGCGCTGGCCTCGTTTCATTGCCATTTCGTTGCAAGGACCTCAAACTGGAATTTTGGCAAGGGTTGGTCCTGCCAAACAAGAGAGAGAGAAGAGGAGAGAGCGGCCGACAATTACCTGGAGAATTGGCATTAGCCCATTTTCGTTGCGTTATAAATTGCGTTTGTCACTTTGGAGCATTTTCCGACCTCGACACACGGCTAAGGGTGTGATTTTACATTCCCCCCCTCGGTCCCAAGGCAGGATCCCCAACCCCAGGACCAACCTCAACCCCGATGTCGATCCCTGCTATTACATTTAACTTTCCTTGAGCACAGTCTGTGCTGTGCTGCTACTGCCTTGGAATTAATTTTCGATTTTATTGTCAGTTAGTCAAACGCAAGGACTTGCCTGGCTGTCGCTGCGTCTGACTCTGATTTAATTGAAACTGCATGAATATGCAATTTCGGGCTATAAATTGAAATGCTGCTGCTGCTACTGCTGTACTCCCCCCTTTTTTTATGGCTTTTTTGGAATTTTCACTTTTAATGGCACTCAGCTGGCTGCTTGGCTGCTTTCATCTACACAAATCTACAAAATCATATATGTTCCCAGTAATAGAATAGATTCCAATGTAAACACAAACATACATTCAGGCGTAAGAAATACTGGCAAAGAAGGCGCAGGATGTGGGAGAAGCTGGTGAATTGCATCAAGAAGGGTAATGCCGGTTACAGACAAAGAAAGGGCTGCCATGGTGTCAATATGGCGGAATTGATGAAGCAGGTGCCTCCGAATCAGCTTAAGCAGTTTAAGATATTTGCCAAGAAGCATGAGGAGTACAAGGAGTAAGTGTTGGGGATCTATATAAAAAAAGGATATAAGGAAATGATAGTTTAAGGGGTTAAATTTAACTACAAAATATATAATAAATTGAATTGTTAATATTAAGAAAAGGATAGTTTAGTAAAGATAGTTTAGTAAATCTTTAATGTTGAATATATAGATTTAATAGACTTTAAAGACTGTCTAGATATTATATAAATACTTTCTAAATATTTCTAGACCCTGCATCACGCCTTAAGACCTAATGTATTTAGGAAATGGATTATACATATATTAAAAATTCTCATTTACTTGTAGTAAATTTAATCTTCTACATTTATAGCTTATAAATTAAACCTTATTCCCACCTAGGCGCGTTCGTAAGTTCCCGGAAAACCTACCTGCCATCGATTGGGAATACTATCGCCAGAATGTGCGCCCAGAGTACGTGCGCTGGGTTAATAGGTACGAAGCTAAGTACGACAAACTACATTCTCTATTTGAAAATCGACATGCTATTGTGGATCACAAGCGTTACTTTAAAATGGTAGACACGGAAAAGAAGTTGGTTCAACAGGAGATTTGCGACTACAAGGATGCATCGAACGAAAGAATTATGAAGCTTACCGAGAAGCTAGAGTTACTGGAAACCCTTAGACCTTACGATCAAATGACCATGGAGGAGTTCTGCTTTGCTCGCCCCAAACTGGCGCCCGATTTTATAAACAAACCCACATTTTGGCCTCACACACCGGAGGAGCAAATGCCAGGTCCATCGGATCCGGAAGCGGCGGCTGCTCTCCACGAAGAAGAGCATCAGCCACCAGAGCCGCCAAAGCCGCCACCACCGCCGGCAGCTAAGCAAGATCCAGAGAAACCTGCAGCTCAGAAAGCTCCGGATAAAGCGGCAGTTGAGGCAGCTCCGGAAAAGCCACCTAGTGAAACATTGCAAAATTTAGGGGCCACAGCATCTGAATTAGCCAAGAATGTATTACAAAAAGCCACCGTTTTGTTTTACAGTTTGAAAGAAAAGCTGTCTGTCATGGCCAAGGATGTTCAGAAGAAAGCCGAGGCCGCCAAGGCAGCCCGTAAGGAAGCTGCAGCCAGCAAGGAAGCTGCAGCCGAATCATCAGAATCTCACTCAACTTCTTTAGATCCTTCAATTCAGAAATCCCTTGATAACATTTCGGAGCGGGATTCTAAGCCCAATATCTGCAATCAGACTATTATTCGATCCGAAGCGGAGGAAGGGAACCCGGAGATTAAGGCTCGGCACGCTGACCTAACCATCGAGGCTGAACCCTGCGAGGCAGAGGACGAGAGGATTCGTCAAAAGACCAGGGATCTGGAACGACGGCGTCAGAAGGAGGAGCAAAGAGAGAGGGATGGCATTTGCCAGGAGGTCCCTGATCCTTGTAAGCCCAAGGAGGTGGAACCAGTTTGCGAGACTCAGCCAGATCCTTGTGAGCCCAAGAAGGAAGAAGCTGTCTGTGAGGCTCAGCCAGATCCTTGTGAGTTCAAAAAGATAGAACCCGTCTGTGAGGCTCAGCCGGATCCTTGTGAGCAAAAGAAGGGTGAAGCTGTCTGTGAGACTCGGCCAGATCCTTGTGAATCCAAGAAGAAAGAACCCGTGTGCGAGGCTAAACCCAAGGAGGTGGAACCCATTTGCGACCCACAGCCAGATCCTTGTGAATCCAAGAAGGAAAAACTCGTATGTGAGCCACAGTCAGATCCTTGTGAAACCAAGAAGGAAAAAGCCGTCTGCGATGCTCAGCCAGATCCTTCTGAATCCAAGGAGAAAGAGCCTGCAAGCGAGGCTAAGTCAGATCCCTGTAAGTCCAAAGAAGATGAATCCGGTTTAGGCGAGAATAAAGATTTGGATCCCTCAAAATTGGCAGAACCCAAGGAGGCCGAACAGGTGTACATTTCCATATCCAAATGCAGCGAGGAAGTCCAGAAAAAGGAGCAGGAAAAGAAATCCCAGACCAAGCCCAAGGAAAGCACCTCGCTGACAGAGAAGATTCAGGGCAAGGACGAGAGTTTCATATTGGGCAAACCAGACACTGAATTCAAGGACCCAAAGAGTGATCAAAAGGCCATATGCAGCGAGGAAGTCCAGAAAAAGGAGCAGGAAAAGAAATCGGAAACCAAGCCCAAGGAAAGCGCCTCGCTGACAGAGAAGATTCAGGGCATGGCCCAGAGTTTCATATTGGACAAACCGGTTACTGAATTCAAGGATCCAAAGAGTGATAAAAAGGCTGTTATTGGTAACACCGTCGAAGTAAGTTCTGTCTATACGGATCCCAATCAAATTTTTCAATTGCTGGCCAAAGAAAAGGAGGCCAAGAAGGCCAAGGAGGAAAAGCAGGCAATGGAGGCAAAGGAGGCAAAGGAGGCCAAGGAGGCCAAGGAGGCAAAGGAGGCTAAAGACCAGGCAAAGATGGCTAAAGACCAGGCAAAGGATGCCGTCAAGCCCGCTGACAAGCCCGTTACCATTTATCCCAGGCGAGAGATATCAGGCAAAACCAAAGCCCGAGTTCCGGAGAAGACCAAAAAGTCATCGGAGGAATTGGCCAAAGATGCGCATAGCATGGCTCAGGACGCGGCTTCGTTGTTAACGGAGGCCTCCAACATTCTGGATGATTTGAAGAAGAATAAGGAGGTGCGCATTGAGGTCCTGGAACAGGCCTACGTCACCGCCCAAAAACAGGCTCTCAGAGCTCTGGCCGAGGCCTCAAAGTCTGTGAACGCTGCCAATAAGTTGGCAAAGAGATCAAGCGAGGCAAAGGGTGAGATCAGTAGCCAGGATAAGGAGGCCCTGGCCATGGCCGAGAAGCATGCTGTTGTGGCCAAAATGCTGGCCAATCGTGCTGTCGCCTTAAAGGATGAAATTGCCAAGGTTCTCAAGGATCTAAAGAAGAAGGGGTAATATCTCTCGTTATATAGTATTTTTTTTTCATTGTTTTTGTACCACAGTTTGTTCAATGTTGTTCGTATTAAATTTCTGTTGCATTTTTGAACGTTCAAAGTTTCGCTTTCATTTCGCAGCATTACGTTTGTTTTTATGCAAATTTATACCGGCCAGCTTTGCTGACCAAAAGTTGGCGGCGGGCAATAAATTTTTCTTTTCCACCAGCTTCGGTTTTGCTCCTGCTGCTGCTCCTGCTGAAAACTTTTCTATTTGGAATTAGCCAACAAAATGAGCTGGCATGTGCGTGTGTGTGTGGCTTCGTAGATTGCATAATTATGCAAATTTCCTTGTTTTTCCACCCGCTACTTGGACGGTATAAAAGGGTATGATGTGTGGAATTGGTGAGGTGAATGTGAGGGTTTATTTTACATGATTTTGTATAGGTTAACGATGCCTTAATTAATATAGAGTGGCGAGTTTTGTCAAAGGTATTTGTTAAGTTATAAAAAAATTGATCGCTTTGTACTTATTTTTTAGTTTAGCTTAAAGCCTAGGAAAGATAACTCAAAAATACTATTGAAAATCACTTATTATCATGGCTAAAAGGATGCTATGACTTAGTCTACAAGCTTTTCCAGAAAAACTCCATTATTTATCAGCGTTAACGAATGAAAGGTAAAACAAAACTTCTTTTGAGTTTTGAAATCACCTAAAGGCATGCCTAAAAGTATGCTGCACATCTTTAAGAGAGAAAACCTTTATCCTTGTAGAGAAAAATCTATATTAATGCTCTTCTAAGTCAAATATTACCTGAGCATGCAGGATATTAAACTAGTCAGGACATTACCTCTAGCATAAAGCACCTCCTTCCTCCTTTTTTGTTTGGCATTCAAAGCAGCGATTCTAAAAGTGTTGCCTACTTTTTGGCGCACCATTTTCGCAATCAAACACATTTGCATAATTAGCTAGTCCTGCGAGTGTGCGTGTGTGTGTGTGCGTGTATGCGGCTGCTGGGCTGCGTGTGTTGGTGCGTGCTTAATTCCAGTTTGATAGTTTGTTATAAGCTTTAAGCTGAAACACATTCCTTTTGTTCGCGCACAACAATGGCGAGGTCTGCTCTTTGGCTGACAATGTAAACAGTCCGCCGAAATCCGGCTTTAATTTATGTGTATTCATTGGGATATATATATACGCATTTATTTAAATATGTATATGTATATTTGTAAACTTGAGCGGCGTTAAACAAGCCATATAAATTCAATTTGAAAGCGCTTTGTCTGGCGCTCTTTGTGAGCCGGCATTGTATCCACCTTATCGCTTAATCGATTACGTAGGTGACAAAAACATTTTACAGGTGGAGTGCCAGCCCGCCGTCCGGGGTCTAATGTACCCTTTGGGACACCTTTTCTGGACTCCTGCCGCCCGCCCTTGCGGAATTTGCATATTTATTTGGATTCTCAAACTGATTTTAACCCCCCATCCACGGTGGGGTTAGTCGATTAAGCTGAAAAGGATTATTCATGAGCTACAAAGTGCCGTGCCGGCTGGGCGAAATATGGCTTAAAGCTGGGACACTAAACGAAGGCAAGGCGTAAGGCCCAAGCCAAGTTCAATGGAATTGGCCATTTGGCAGCATTTTCAGTTCCAAAAGCTGTCTCCCCGAACTTTTCCTGACTAGTTTCATGTGTTCGTTGACAATTTCCCGCTGTTTCTTGTTGCGGAAATATAAAATATTGCGCTTATGTTTATTGTTTTCTGTCTCTGGCAATTTTCAATCGGAATAGATTCTTTTTGGCAAGCAGCAAGCAGCAAGTGGAGTTCAACTGGCACTGACCCAAGCATAATTAAAAATCCTGCGAGCACACAAAAGCGATTCCTCTTTGCAGGATGATGATGATGGTGGTGGTGGTGGTGGGGTTTGGAGGGAATAACTTTTCCTTGCCGCGCATTACGAGTGTTTTTATTGCCTCCCCACTAAGAGTCGTTTCTGGTATTTCGGTATGTGCAGCTGATTAACGGTCGGCCTTTATGGCTAGCTCAGTTTTTAATAGCCCGGCCAGGAATGTGCACAAAAGGGCCTAATTAGCGGCATTTAACTAAGCCGCATGTTTGGCGACGTGATCCTGATTATTACACCAACAACACGACCAGACCTAGCCCTGGCTCCGGCTCCGACTCCGAGCTGGAGCTCCATAAAGGACCTGAGCTCACCTGAGTGCCCACGCGACGACCCAGGACATTGAAAATGTAAATTTTCTGCTCGCGCACAGCAGGAAACCTATAGCCCCGGCTTGATTAGTGAATGCCACCGACTCCGGGCGGCGACTCCGGCTTCCCGTGACCGTGCTCGTATCCACATCCTTGCTAGTATCCTTGTCCTGGCGCGTGTCCCACCACACACTCGTTTATATGTATATATAGAGGCAGACGCACCGGCACTCGTACCCCCACTTAACGACGTAGTTAGCGTTAGTTAACGTATGTACGTGATATCGTTAAACTTGGTCTAACGTTACCAGACCGCCATCGCATAATAAGTGTCTTATTAGTTATGCCAAAGTACGGAAAGAAAAACCTATGACTTTTTAATGACGGAAAATAACTTTAAAATCTTTATTTTTGTTCCTAAAGAAGCTGGGAATTGTTGGTAGTTTTGTAAAGAAATTGTTTTTTTTTATATAAATATTTATTTTAGATTTATTACAAAAAAAACCTTGGGAAGTTTATTGAATGGTGTTAAAAATCGTATAAAATGTTAATGTACATTTTTTGCAAGATATATATTCCTTGTCCTTCCTTCCTAGATCTTTTTCCTTGCCTTATTTCTATGAATTTTTAGTGTTGTTGATTTAATTTCTCTCTCTGCATCTGAAGGCATCCTGTTGAGGCAACTCGAAGACAAAGCCAAACCCAGTTTAGGACACGCATCGCCAAACTAGGAGACACTTTCCATGGCCAGGGGCAAGCCGAAACCTGGGCTCCCGACCAGCCAGCGTCTCATCAATGGGCAAATTCTGTTTGCTTGTCTCAACTGTTGCCCTGAATTTCAATTTGCGGCCAGGCTATCTCCCTGCCCCGTGTGTGTGGCCACCACCGATATGTGTGTGTCTATTTAGAACAATATACTCGTACTCGCCTCGATTAGCCAATTGCTGATGGTACTTCTTGTACCTACGCTCGCTGCCAATTGGCGGGCATTCTCTCGGCATCGATGGGTTTTAATTAATTCAAGGCAAATAATACTCGTTGAGCTGTTCTCTAAAGTTTGTCGGTGCGCGAAATTCTCTACGCAAGCAGGTCCTAAAATAACAAACAGCCTGGAAATCTATTTTCAAGATAAAATTAACGCTGCTGCGTCGAGGAGAAGTTGCGGAGGGGGGAAATGAAAATTAAATTCCAAACAGCCGGTGGGCCCATTTCGCGGATGGGGGGATGAGACGTGTCCAGGAATGGTGGTTGTTTCGCCGCTCTGTCCAGGTAATCGCCAACGTGTAGTATTTGCTTTTGGCGCTGCTTGTTTATTTTTTAATTTCCTTCCAATTAAGCAACAAACAAGATACCGAAAGCGAAACCGAGACTGCGATAAAAACGCGCACGAATCAGCAAATAAAAAAAAAACAGAAAAAGAAGAAGGCACCAAGAGGAAAAATTAAATCAATTCGGCGAGGACCTAAAATGGAAACATGCTGGAAAAATTCATTAAAAAACCAAAGCTTTCCGGGGTACTATTTTGTGGCGGTATTTCTTATTTTTTTGTATTTTCTTTAATTGAAAAGGACAGTCAAACGAAAGAGATCTTGTAATGGAACTTCTATTGTAATGATAATGATTCTGTTGATACTTAAATAGTTTGATTACAGATGTTTCACTAAGCTTAATTCTAATAAACAAGTGCTTAATTTTAAATTGGAACTCAGCTTGAAGAAGTTACCTTCTCACAATATTTATTTTAGATAACTTCTTGACATTTAATTACATATTCTTTCAGCTAATCTTCATAGACCTTCGCTAGGAGTTAGTTTATTTACATCTCTAGATCACCCATTTAAAATTATGCAAAGGCCTTGGCATTTGGAACTTTCCAGAGAATATATATTAGCCCGCCATGATGTGCCGAAAAATGGCGGGGAGAACCTTCGTCACGCACACACCAACTTACATATTGGGTCTCGAAAGCGGCCCAAAACTTGTCCCTGTGCATGTCATTACCTATGCAAAACATGTGCGCATTAATAAAGAATGTACGCCGGGGCCCCACATCTCTCTTTTCAGCACGTACACATCCCAGCGTTTCCTTGGAGCAATTAGGTCCTGTACCGAAAAAACCCGAATATGCTTTCTTTTCTTAGCACTAATTAGGCATATGTAAACGAGACCTGCCGGCCAGCACTTAGTCCGAGGCTAATGGAGGCCTATAAACGGGGCCTTAAAGCTAGTCCAAGAGGAACTGGAATAGTATAAGCTTTGCAAAAGGTATAAAAAAATCAGAAAGTTTGTAATGTAGTAAAAATATTTGTAAAAATTATTTAAAATGTAAAAATGATCTAAATATGATATTTTTTTAATAAGAACAACTCCTTCACTTTCGACAATTTTATTAGGCATTACCTTTTACTGACCACTGATTTCTTTTAGAGACGATGTTAATAAACACACTGACTATACAACACGTATTTCACATATAGAACGTCATTAAGGATAATAACTTTGGGACAGCACAAACATTGGGGTTTTTTTAGTTGTAGAAACACACATATTGGGACATTGCAGATCCCTCGTCAATACTCGTAACAGGAATCATGATTTGCAGGCCATCTGGAGAAGGAACTGAATGATGGAGCGCGTGGGCCGTCCGCTCATATGGTTCTTGAGTAAATAAGGCGGCACACCGTGCATGGACAGCATTCCGGTGCCGTGGATATCGAGGTGCACCCAGTCGGAGCAGGGAACCAGCTCGAAGAGCATGGCGGCAGCCAGACAAGAGGATGCATGGCCCTCGCCCTGGTTGCACATATCGTAGGCCTTGGTGGGGGCCACTAGCTTGCTGAAGTACTTCCAGAGGGGCATACGCCACAGTCGATCTCCGGTGAGGGCGCCAGCCTTTTGGAAGTTCTTCCAAAGGAACGAGTTGTTGGTCCAAAGACCCGTCGCCGAGGCACCCAATCCCTTGCGCACGCCAGCGGCCATTGCTCCCACCTCCATCACCAGCCTAGGCTTGAACACCGATTGGGCGTAGAGCAGCGGATCGGCAAGGAGGACAGTTCCGGCCAAGGACGTGTCCTTGATGCGCATGGTCTTGCCGTTGAGCAGGGTCACCACATCGCCCGGCTTGGTGGCCATTCCCGATGGCATACTCTCGCAGAGGGGCAGCACAGCGGAGACATTGATGGGCAGCGAGAGAGCAGCAGCCGCCCGGATGGCAGCCACGCATACTGCAGCACCTGAAACTGCTCCTCTGTACTCATCCATGCCCTTGCCCGGAAACAGGCAAAGGCCGCCGCTGTTGAAGGTCAGTCCCTTGCCGAGCATCAGGATGGGTCGGTCTTCCGGCGCAGTGCCGCAGTAGCTGATCTCCAGGACGACCGGAGGCTCGCACGAGCCCTTGGCCACCATAAGGAATGAGTTCAGGTTCTGAGTCTCGATCCAGTCCATGGATCGTACCTCCACAGCCACCCCGCACGGGCACAGGGCATCCACTGTGGCCTGGGCGAAGATGGACGGTGTCATCTGGTTGGCAGGCGTATCGGACAGCCGCCGGGCCAGATTCTGGGCCTCGGCCTTGAACAACCCGCGTATCCACGCATCTTGATCCGTCGATCCATAGAGCTCCAGTTTCGGTATCGGCAGACGTCGGGACTTGCGCTGATTCATATTGTTTCGCCACACAGCCAAGGCAGCGCCCTCGGCTGCCTGCTCCGGATACTCCATACCATCCACGTGACAGACGGTGCATCCTTGCTTCTGACAGGCTCTCGCACCTACGGCAGCACATACTCGCACATTCTCCATGCCCTCGTCGATGACCTCCTCGGCATTGTAGCCGGCCCCCTCCTTGCCCAGGCCAACGACAGCCACGCAGCAGTATTCCTTGTCTATATTTTGGAAAAGGCGTCCGACACCCAGTTCTCCGTTGAGGCCCGACTCCTTGATTAGCTCCATTACCTTGCCGCTGGTGCGATCGTCGAACTTCTCGCCGCCAGGCGAGAGCTTTAGGCTCTTATCGCCATCCTTGGCATACAGTCCGACTACCACGCCCTGCATGGGGCGAGGGGAGCTGTCCTCGCATATGTGTCTCACCTGAGGATATAAGGATATTTGGATATAAGGAACATCTGTGTGTTTATTCAGTTGAAAATTATCTTATAATCTAACGATTAATATCCTTATTTAAATATTATATATTCTTATTATCTTACTTATTTGTAGAGAAGCGAAAATATAATGGAAGAAATTCTCTATTTAATCTAAGACCTTATAATAGCGCGATCTATAGCGCTTATAAATGTAAATTACTACACGGAAGTCATTTTCCTTCCACCAACAAGCAAGTGCGTATGCCAGGCGTACAGATCTATAATGCCTGAGAATACGTCCCTGCTTGGCGTTACCTTTCTTCCTATTACAAGGTCTTGCTTTTAACTTACCTGCTGGTGTTGTGGACCTTTCACAAAGATGGTCGACCGCGGGCTCCTCATCAATCCCATCATGGATCGGCGCATATATAAGGCCACCTGAGCACGAGACATCTTGTGCTGCAATTTGGATAACGTTCGCGGTAAATTTTCAGTTATAGTACAATTTTTACGAAATTTCGAAAATCGATCGAATGTGACAGAGTAAAAACCAGTTCAGCAGCTGTTAACTATAATCTTGACATACAATAATACAAAAAAAAATCGTGGTCTTTACAAAATGAAACACAGTGTTAGCTCCGTTGAGCTGGAGTCGAGAAACTGAAATGATCGGACTGCCTAAACCAACTGACACAAGGTAAATTTTCACAACCAGTTTACTAGGATTTAAATAATAATAATATAAACACTAAATGGTATTTCAAAATTGTAGTTTAACCATACTTTGGCGACAAGCAATGGAATTTATTTATCCACCGACACTTGAAACTTTATGCGCTGATTAAATTTGCAATTATCGGCAACAACAAGTGCATTTCGGCCTGCGGCTTAATGAAAAACGCGAATCCGGGAAAGAGAGGAGAGTAAAAATACCCGTGTGTATATAAAAATTGCAACCAAGCCGCAGACGAAACACGTAAAAGCAATAAAGCAATAAATTGCCCAATTTGAAGCACTATTGTAGCCAATAATTTGCACAGCCACTTGGCCTGCTTCTGGCGCAGAAGCCCTTATTTCAGCCCATTCTTCCAGCCCTTTCCCACACACCACACACCAGCCACCACCCACCGCATATAATTTTCAACAAAAATATTCACATTTGTCAATGTCGCGTGATTGATGTGGTCGAACGCATTTCCGCCGAGCCGAGCTGCCCAGCCAACGTGCTGATGGGGTCCAAATAAAAAACACAGTCCCAGGGCGCAGTCACAGACAGAGAAATACACTGAAAAGAATTCATATTGGTAATAAATGTATTTCTATATATGATCAAATTCATTAAATTAAACTTAAGCATGATAATTCTTTTTATTTGCATTATGATATGAAGCTAAAATGACTTGATTCTCACAAATAAACTCTTTGGTTTAAAAACAAACTCTCAGAAGTACAAAAAAAGAACGTATATATTGCCAGAATCACAAAAACGAATTTATCAGAAACAAAATTTGTAATATTTAAGTATTTATGAGATTCTAATTCTGATTATTTTATAAATCTTTCAAAAATTACCAAAATAAAAAAAGTTTAAAATTGTAAGTTAATTTCGTTATTTTTATGTTAACAATTCAGCAGATAAATTTAATAATTTTTATTTTAAATTTGTTGCAAAACTGATTAAAAAAGTGCACAACATGTCTGCTCCGGTTATCAAAATCGTAAAAATGTAACAATTTTTTTACGAAATCGGTCAATTTTTACGATTTTGATTTAGAAAAAGGGGATAAGTGCTTCCATTTTCTATATCGTAAGTAAATCAAAACAATTACTTTTCATTTCGGCTAGAAAAAGTTACCCGTTTTACAAATTGCAAAAATCTTACGATAAAGAGAACGGGAGCACCGATTCCCTATTTCAAAATGGAAATCGGTAAATTTTTTACGATTTCGATGATCGGAGCAGACCTGAAAATGTATGCGCCGTGTATTTATATGCATTCCCCCAAGTAGGCGTCGCATAAAAACAAGCAAAACATACACTTTTTTCGTATACAAATGAGTGTACAAGAAGGATGCTGAGGCTATAGACATGGCCATTGCCATGGTTATATGTAGCCATGGCGGTGAGCCCGGAATCTGGACTGTGGGTATGGCCGTGTTGGCGACATTACGCGATTTCACGCATGATTTCAAATTAATGACAGAGGGAGCTCAGTGCACACACACTCTGACTCACATTCACACACAGGGACACACCCTGGCACGGTACACCTTTAAGGGGAGAGTGAAATTTAAAATGTCCACCCGGGACAGGATGTTTAATTTCCTAAATGCATAAATCTCACTAATACGCCAAATCTAAATCTAATGCGGTTAACGCTTTTTTGCCGCCACAGCGGGGTGCGTGCAACATCCGAAAATCATAAACAAACTTCAAAAGAGGACAATGGCCAGAAAGGGCCAACCGAAAAGCGTTTTGCAGCTTATTACGCACGGCAGCCGCACGGTAACTGGTAGCTGGTAACCTGGGCTCTCCTCATCCTCCTCCTCCTTCTCCTGATCCTGCCCCCCTGCCAACCGCAACAATTCACCAAACTCCTGGATCTGATGGCCATTGTGGGTGGCGATAGCGAGGCCTAGTTGGCTCCTGGCAACCCAAACCCCACACGTAACGCGTTCGTTTCCATTTCCGCTTTTTGTCCTCGAACACACCGAATGTCCCACAAAACATACGTAACTTTGGCTGGCTTTTGTGGAAGAGATCCTTTCACATGTGAGCCCCCCCTTGTCCTTTGTTTGGTTATTTGTTTGCTTTTTCCACAGAGTATTGCCAATTGTTGCAGCATTGATGCAAATTTATTGCCTTCCTTGTGGCCTTTTTAAGGATTTGGATTTGGTTTGGTAAATTAAAAGAGATGCCTTAGCTGATTTTGGGGTTTGCCTTACACTTGGTTTTAAATTCAAATTGATTTCTGACTAGATAGCATGCAATTTACTTGAGTACTTTTCTTTTGGAATAGTAATATATGTATCTGCGTTTTTAGAGTTTTATTTATATAGTGATTTTAGACTTTATTTTAAATTAAATAAATAGTTTTAGTTCCAGTGAAAGGATAGCTATTTCATCATGCACTCTTGTTTTGAAATGCGGATGCGTATAAATATCGAAAACATTATAATCCCGCTTATCCCAAGAAATCCCATCACAAAAGTTTGGGGGTTGGCAAATCGCAGTGGGCGGTGGTAAGAACGGAGGTTAAAATGTTTTAATATTTTGTAATAAATAAAATGTTAATAAACCTTTTGCAAGTTTTTGCGATTGTTTTAAAAAACCATCCAAGGTGTAAAACCCTTGATGGCAGCCATCGACAAGTCGCTTTCGAATCGGACTTAAGGGCGCATTCCCGATCTATGAAGATGGCGGATCCGCGACTAAGTTGGCTTCAAAGAATTATAGTTGCTCCTAGCTAAAAAATGTACTTAATCAAGAAACACTCATCTGGAAACGCATCTGGCTTCTGCAAATGATAACATTTGTATTTTATAAAAATCTAGACAACTTATTTTGCATATTCCTGGACTTAATTAGTTTATTATCATTAAATAATTTATTGTTATTAAAAGCTATCTTAAAATTTGTATACTGCTAGTAAAAGTAACATTATAAAATAATTATATTTAGTAATATTTTGTATTTAATTTATTTCTAAAGTCGATAGAAGTAATATTTTCCGAGACAAGGCCTTAAAAAGATGTACTCTTAATACAATTTTTGCTAGTTATCTCACTGTCAAGCAATCTTCCATCAAGCTTTATGTTTTTGATGATTTATTTTAATTAGAAGCTATTGCTATCAGCTTTTCAGGGAATTCCACATTAATATTTTTCCCAAAATATGTTGGTTAGATGTTCGGAAATTCTCAGAAAAGAAGTCAAAACATTGACTAACTCAATTTCTTGTCATATATTTTCGATCGTATTTGATGACATTCTCAATCCAATCGGCAAAGCTCAGGACGTTTGTAAAGACTGCCACGCGCTTTAGAGGTACTCCATAGCTGACAATTCCCATCTGAACGTAGTATTTAAAACTATTATTAGTTACCATTAGTCCCAGAGGGCCACCAGAGTCTCCGGTGGATACATGTTGATGAGAATCGCCGGCACAGATGTGAATCATATCGACAGTATAGTTATATTGATTGTGGCAGGTTATGCGATCGGTTTGGGTGAGATTCATCGTATGAAGGATATCGCTTTCCGAAAAGTACTCCTTCGCTCCCCAGCCGTGCGCAGAGAATTGTTTGATATTTACCAGGTGCCGTTGCCATTCATCTATGCCGTCTTTCTTCAGCAGACATATTGGGCGTATATAGTCTTTGGGGAAATAGTTTAAATATTAATATAAATATTAGCATAAATATTCTCCAGTTAAGATAGAAGAAAGATATACAGCAGCTCTGCTTATGGTTAATAAGTGTCGAAAATGTTCTTTCTTGAAAACATTATATAAATATAACATGTCTTATTACCTGTATATCGCACTTCTCGTTCTAGCTTAAGTATAGCAATATCGTAGTTGAATATCGACTCATATTTCGGATGCGTATATATAAATTGAACTTTGTAAACATTACTTAAGTTGCATCCAAGTCGATGTGGGCAGTGTTTATGTATGTTCAAGTCGTGCTCACCCAGCCGAGCCAATCTGAAACAATTTTGTTTAATACATTTGTTTTTATGGGTTTCAAAAAATAAACTTACATTTGCTGGTGTTTTGTAAAATTACAGTGGGCAGCGGTAAGAACAAAGGCTGAAAGTAATTCAAAACAAAAATGTGATTATTAAATAAAAATAAAATATGTTCCAGGTTTAAAACTATATCTTAAGAAATTCCTTCCTTAAATTTTGAGAAGTAAATTTTATATGTCTTGCATTAAAATAAATTTACTCCACAGAAGCATACATACCTTTTGAAATTAATGATCCGGCACAAAAATAGTAATTTCCTTCGTGTAGAGATACCATCCATGGTGCAGAGTTATTCCGGCCTCCGGTATTTATGTTCCCAAATTGACTCGAGGCGCAGTGCGGATCAAGAAGCTTTGATCCAAGAATCTCACATACACCCAGCAAGAAACAAAATATGATATACTTCATCGCAAAGCACTCAAACACAACTGTCGGTTTGAAAAATTTCGTTTCAAAAGAATACACATCTTGCTTATCAGCAGTTTTAAAACTCTGTGGTCAGTGTCGGAATTCCCAGAATTATTATTTTTTTAAGTGTTTCAAAATTGTAGTACAGGGAAGTGTCTATCTCATCTAGTAATTTCTTAGGAATGAGATTTTATTCTTGATTTTGACTAGGGTTTTGCTCTAACAAATGTTTCTCAAAGATTACAAATTTAAATTAAATTTAATTCTAATTCGGCCAAAACACGACCTATTGCTGCCTGTATAAAGCCAACAATTAGCAGTTCGACTATAATTATACAATTATAAACTCGTATTATTTACCTGTATATATTATTCGGAGGTTCAGTCGGCCAAAGCAATGCTAATTTGTCAATTCTGTCAATCTTATCACTTTTAATTCATTTCATGACTTTATTATTATTTTTATTACTTCTAAAGAAATTGATAAGCAACGATTTCACGAATAAAATGAAATAATTTTAAAATGAAATATTGCAAACACTTTGAGGTGATGGTAATCATTAATAATAATCTTATTTTCATTATCAGAATATATATTTAAATATTCACTCAGATTTCTAGGTATATTGTTCGAATATTGTTTTCAAAATATTCATAATCACCATTGCCATTACGCTTTAAATATAATAGAATTTGTGAATTTGTGTGCTTTTTGCGGTCTGCCAAATGAAGTTCGAGGCGGTGGGTGTTTTTCGGACATGGAATTCTCAGATGGCTCGTAAATTTGCCGAGTTCATAAATCACGCAATTGAATTCTAATTTTTCGGCTCCGGCACAGACAACAGAACAATGTTGCTCGACTGGGTTAGGAAATGCATTGCGAGTCCCTGAATCAATCATTATTTTTAATGCACAAATGGGAGCAATTACAGTCAGCTGCTGCTGCTGCTGGGCCAGACAAAAGAATGTCTCACTTGATTTATCGAGATTTGACCAATGTTTGCTTTTGGCCATGCATCTTGTTTATCAACTGCCAAGTCGCTGCCTTTGAATACTGGGTACAGAAAGTCGACTCTCAAACCATTCCCACTGCCAAGGCAAACAAATGCTGGTGAAAGCAAGAGTTTACAGTTTACAGAGAGAGAAAATATATGAAACCTGAACTAAAAATATAGCATAAGTTCAATTTTAAGTTGTTGGGTTTTGTTTAGAAGTCTTTAAGTAAATAAATACAAACATTTAAAGATATACAAATCATTTAATTGACTTTTTTTGTAAGTGCAATAGTTTCTTCGGTCCAAATAGTTAATGAGACTGCTGACTGTCTTCAATTAGCACCAGGCACACCCCCAATTGCCACAAAACAAAGCCAAATATTGTGCTTACAGATGTATAAAAGCATTGGCAAGACCCTAAAGCCCTAATAGTCACATAATGGCTTTCTCCACCTCTGTGTCGCTTCTTGTCTTAGTTTTTGCCATCAGCTGCTGGTCGTCAGTTTCTGCAGACCTACGATCCGATCTCAAAGATTTTGCTGCTTTAGTTCCCCGGCGACGCGTTGGCTTTATAGCCGCCAGATACTATATCTTCGATCCCAGGTTCCGACAGGCCGTGGAGTATGTGCGCAGCAATGAGTTCACAAACACTTGGCAGCAAGTACGAGCAGCTCCCGATTTTGTTAACATCATCAACTACCTTACTGAAAATGGATCTGGCTATGATGTCACCACTCTTGTGGAGAGATTGATAGACCGCCTGAAGGCTTTCCAATTGTCGCGGACTGTACCTGTGGAGTTGATGCTCCGTCGGGATCTTACGACCTTCCTGCGCGACACCCTACAAAGTCTGCCCCGGACGAGGATCTATTCCCTGATGGCCCAGAAAGTGCGACAAAGCGGGGAGTTTGCCAAGCTCTACAAGGCACTCAGGAGTAAGGAGTTCAAGGATCTGGTGCAGCGAGCCAGGGTAAGGATTAATTCTCAGCTTTTTAGTGAGTTTAATTTAATTTTTATATTTCTTGTAGTACTCGGCAGAACTGAAGGCACCTTTGAGAAAGTTGAGTCAAAAAAGCATCAACGTGGACGAGTTGCTGCAAATACTTTTTGAGATCATCAGTTGGGGTCCCCAGGTTTAAGAATTAAATTTAATTATTTTAGAAAAATTAGAGCTTAGTTTATATTTGTTATTTTATTTTGCAACCTAATTCCAATGACGTCGCATTGTGGCTACCAGCCAAGGGGTATAGTGCATGACATCCGTGAATATGCTGTAACCATCGCAATTACCCGTCACCGAACTTGCTATTCCAAACTGGGCAAATATGATCTTTTTCCTGTAGGAGACCAGGGCTCCCAACGGGCTTCCCGAGTCCCCGAAGCACACAAACTGGGTGGGATGCTGGCAACAAAACCTCTCTGTCTGACTATTGCACCAATAGTCGTTGATTCGCCGCACGGTCATCCTCTGGAGCCTCGTCGGCATCTGATAATAGCGTGCACTCTGACCCCAGCCGGTAAGGGTGAACTCTTGGAGAGAGTTGATTCTTGAGCGTAGGCTGGTGTCCAGGACAATACATATTGGCCTGATATTGGCTGCAGGAAAATGTATATTAATTTTATTTCACAAACATTGTGTTTTATTTACCTCTGTACACCACTGCCCGGTCGAGTTTGAGTAGCGCTATGTCATGGGACATGTGAGTAACGTAGTTTTCGTGGGTGAAGATTTGTATTACCCGAAATTCCTCAGTGCGTCCATCCCTGTTGGTAGCTGAATCCAGTTCCCCCAATCTGACATATCTTTAGGGATAAACAGTAATAAGTATTAAGCTGAAAAGTATTTTATATATAATTACTTACAAATTGTCGTTTACTTGGGTGCAATGAGCTGCTGTCAGTACGAAACCTAAGGGAAAATGTTTACAAATTTATGTAGTAATATAAAAAAAAATAAATAAATTCATTAATTACTTACGATATGCAATCAGTGAGCCTCCGCAGGCGAAATTTCCATTGCGCAGCAAGTATGCCATCCATGGAGCTCGCTCCGAATTTTTACCACCAATAACTCTCGATCTGTAAGTCTTCTGACATCTCTCGTCCAGTAACTGGGCAGATCCCACTCCGAGGAGTAGGAAAATCACAAAAAGAGCCAGGATTCCGTTTGGGTATGTCATCTCGACGAATTCAACAGAACAACTGCAATGCGTCAATCAAATATTTCAATTGCTTGCCTGTTTTTCAAAAGAAATTCTGTGGAAACAATTAAATATGCCCCCTGAGTGTAATGTCTTGATAAGCACCATTGCGGTTCACATCGCAAATATATTAAGTATACGTCTAGGTGGAGATAACACCTCCATGTATGTCAATTCATTTATTTTTATATATTTGTACAACCAACGAATGGTGCTTGCAACGCAGTGAGTAATCTCAGATTTAAATTCTCAATTAAACCTTTCAATTACTTATGACTTCTTACCTTATCTCTTATATTTAACATTTATTATTCTTAGGAAATCATCAATATTTTTATTTCTCTTCTGATTTTACATTTTAATTACATATCAACCAAAACGTTTATTTCCGTCCATATGCCTTCCTTTTTCTCTTCATTTATTGTGCTAACGATCCAGGGAGTAGCCTTCACCACATCGGCATAGGTGTTGCATAATTGATTCGAACCTCCGGCGAGCACTCCTAATTGCACCAAGACCGTTGTTCCATTGTACTTAAAAAAACCTGTCAAGGGACTTCCCGTGTCACCGTCACAATGAATCTGATCGGGGCTCTTCACACAAATATATCCTTCTTTGCAATTGCCACAAGAGGACTGGTCAGTCCGCTGAACGAGGACTTCTTGACGGGAATCTTGAACACTACCCAGTACTATGAACTCATTGATGGAGTTGAGTTGTGATTCCACTGCAGTATCCACGATTATGCAAATTGATTTGATAGTGGCTGCGGAAGATATTAATTATTAAATATTTACGAATAATACAGACAGTCTAAAAATGAAATGTTCCCTACGTTTGTACTCCACTTCTCGCTTCAGTTCAAGCAGGGCCATGTCAACATTCTTGTCAGGATGAGGATTAATAGAAGCCACTGGAATTGTGACTTCTTCTGGGGTCGACTTGTCATATTTTCCCAGTATTACTGAGCTAGAAATTATTAATATAAGAGAAAAAGTTTAACTTATCTAACTAAAAAAATCTCGAGGATAAATTTATTCAAAAAGATATATGTTGTTGTAAATCATTACTTACTAGTCGCCCTTGAAATTCACACACTGCTTAGCGGTAAGAACGAAGCCTAGAAAAATGTAAAATATATTTTGTTAAGTTAAAATAACATTATGTGAATTAAAATACTTACGATTTGAAATGAGGGAGGCGCCACATTTGATCACACCATTGAGCCTTATATAAGCCATATGTGGAGTGGGGTTTGCGTATTCACCACCGCCAATTATCATGGGTATAGTTCTCGGGCGGCATCCCTCATCCAGTAACTTGGCCCATCCTTGTCTCCCGATGATCAGGATTATCGAAAGGGTCAGCAAAGAGTAAGCGGACACCATATTAATGCAAACTGATTCACAATAGAATTTAAACAAATATTATATTCTTACAGTCTGCTTTTATATAGATTTTTGTTTTTTATTGTTGTGCAAGCAATATTACGCTTTCTGTTACTGTAAAATAGCAACGTGTGTAAAATAGTATAGGTTTTATATAGATTAAAAATATAATTCAACTGACTTGGACTTTATCAGTTTCCAGGAAATACCATTAAAACTTGAATTAATCACGTAAATTTATGAGCTGTCAGAAACTATAACATTTTAAACGTAACTCTGAAAGGTTAAGGTTACATCCAAAAACATTCGAAACGCCTGCCTCTCTGTCTGTCCACATTAAAAAAATGTAAAAAAATGTAAAAATGTAAAACTAAATAAATAAATAAATAAAAATAGGGTACATAACGCATGGGTATATAAATGCTCCAGCATCTAAGTAAATATATTCTGGATCAGCCTCAAAAAGAGAGCTGACTTAACCACGTCGAAAAAAACACTGCACAGAAGGTTACCACTCTCCGTAGAAGAAAAAAACAAGATCAAATATGGTTTTGGTTTAGATTTATTAGCATAACATTGTAAGTAAAATCTGAAAGCAAAGGTTGCTTACCCCGATCTGTTAGTTCGTTTAAATAAGAATAAATACAAAAATGAAATAAATGTAATTTGATTAGCCGCAGCTTTAATAGTTTATTGTGATTTCTTTATTTGTCGTTTATAAATTCATAATGTTTAATTAACTTAGTTTTAAAACGCCTTTCAATGTTCTTCATATCCAAAATGGAATCTGTATCTGGAGTTATTCGGGCTTAAGTGATAAAATGTGATAATCCATTCCGGTATTCATTTATTTCATATAGATATCCGGCTTCTAATGCTAGTAACATGAGTTCAAATAAGTATGGACAGGATGGGGTTATTCAATCGAATGGATTATAATTAGTTCTGCTTGGACAGTGATTATTTAATGCTTTTATTTGATCAAGAATCTTGGATAATTGAGAACTCATATCAATCATAAATATGACAGTTGTAGTATACATATTCATTCATAGAATTACTTTAAAATTAACGCTTCTTTTCAGAATTTATTCAAAATTAACGTTTCTTCTTGTCGGGTCAAGAGTCTTTCATAGACTTATTTTGTATAATTATTTTGTTCTCAGCAGGGCTTCTTTTATAATCATAAACATAATCCTTAGTTATCGTTTATAGCGGTGTGCGGTGTAGACACCTCATCGTTCTTGTCTGGAAGCTTTTTTTTTTCTTTAAATCTTACGAATCTCGGAAAAATAAATGTATAATAGTGCTCAACTTGACAGTATGATTGCCAAACACTTTTAAAGCGAATGGTGACAAACTACACGCATACTATTTTAATTATTAATTTTATAAAAATCCGACTACTATATCATATAGCTGCCATAGGAACGGTTGGAAATACTCCAAACGTTCCCCATCTCAGTAACTATATTGTCTTTGTCTCTATCCTATCTTGCACCTCAACCTTCGATTGACCAACTTATGGCGCTAACAAAGTTGATATACCTTTCCGAGCAAGCTCTACTATATGAACCCCTTGCTCTCAGGTTTAATTGTAGTTATCAATAATTATAAGTTACATTTTATTATTACAATTTATTACGAGTTTTGATACAGAAATTAACATTGTCTTAGTAAGGTTTTGTTATGTTGTGCAACAATGCCAACGATCCAAGAGGTAAATTGCACGACATTCACATACTTGCTAAAGGTGTTGCACCTATTAGTCTCACCACCGTGGACCACTCCGACAAGGGCATTGACAGTTTCATTCTTATATTTTATATAAACGTTCAAAGGACCTCCTGAGTCACCGTCACAGGCGAACTGTTTGGAAGCCTTGGCACAAACATATCCTGGTGGTCTGCCGCAATCGGACCAATTCATACGATTTAGTTCGGCTGTTTGCAGTATCCAAGGTCGTTGTAAGGGGTTCTCGTTGGAATTCCGGCCCCAACCAGTTGTAATAAAGTCATCCACGAGGTTGAGTTTTAACAATATCTCTTCAGGTCCCATAATAATACAGATCGGTCTGATATGTTCTGCAGAATGGAAAGTTAATTAAATATTTCTGGGCAGTATTCATGGAAACAAGCTCTTACCATCGTATTTCACTTCTCGATCCAATTTTAGCAACGCCAGGTCAGTGTCATTATTATAAATAAGATTTTCTATTCCGAATTCCTGTTCCATTTGTGGGTCACTCGTATTGTGTACTCCCAACTTAACTGAGCTGGAAAAATGAAAGGAACAATTAAAGCCTAATTACCATTACTTTAAAAATAAAATCAATACTTACTAGAATCCGCGGAAGAAAAAGCAATGCTGAGCGGTAAGAACAAAACCTGAAAAATGTATATTCTCAACAGTTAAGAAATTATTTGAAATATCTTTAAGTAAAGTTGAATACTTACGATGTGAAATGAGGGAGCCGCCGCAGATGTGCTCTTGATTGCGCGTAATAAAAGCCATATATGGAGCCCGGTTAGAATCTGTACCACCAATAATCATATCCTTCTGTCTTGGCCGACATTCCTCGTCCAGAAGCTGGCCCAATCCCTGTCTCACGAGAAGCCAGATTACGGAAAATGTCAGCAGAGTATGTACGGACATCGTCTCCATCGAACCAAACAGATTCACAGCGGAATTCAAATAAATGCCACACTTCCTTTGGGTGGCTTTTATATTCAGACTCTGCTTAATGAAACTGATAACGAGCAGCATGTTAAAGGTCAATCATTAATTTCGGGGTAAAATTTTAATCAGAAGTTTGACATCACCTCTTGAGACCTCTCCAAGTCAACTTCCTTTCTTCTTCCATCATATATTTCAAGAAGATTTCATATATATTTTAAAGTAACTCTTAAGTTAACGTTAACTAATATAAAGCAAAAAAAAAAAATAGTTATATAGAATTATATTAAGTATATGTTTAGGTGAAGATAACATATAATTGTACAACCAACAAATAGAGCTTGCAACGCAGTGAGGAAATTAATACTTATATTGGGTTCACAGCATAGAAGATCTAGCCAGATCTACCTGTCAAATTAAATCTCAGACTTAAATTCTTAAATTAAGCCTTTCCATTACTTAGTCATTATCTTTTTTATACAAAACATTCATATTCATATTCCTTGGGAATCATCAATATTTTTTACTTGTTGCAGGTTTTACATTTTAATTAAATATCGACCAAAAATAGTTATACATTTTTGTCAATATGTCTTCTTTTTCTTTTTCATTTATTGTGGTAACGATCCAGGGAGTAGCCTTCACGACATCGGCATAGGTGTTGCATAATTGATTCGAACCTCCGGCGAGCACTCCTAATTGCACCAAGACCGTAGTACCATTGTACTTAAAAAAACCTGTCAAGGGACTTCCAGTGTCATCGTCGCAAAGGAACTGATCGGGGTTCTTCACACAAATATATCCTTCTTTGCGATAGCCACAAGAGGACTGGTCAGTCCGCTGAACAAGGGCTTCTTGACGGGAATCCTGAACACTCCCCAGTACTATAAACTCATTGATGGAGTTGAGTTGTGATTCCACTGCAGTATCCAGGATAATACAAATTGATTTGATAGTGGCTGCGGAAGATAAATGTTTACGAATACAGTCTGAAAATGAAATATTTCCTACGTTTGTACTCCACTTCTCGGTTCAGTTCAAGCAGGGCCATGTCAACTTTACTGTCAGGATGCGGTTTAATAGAAGCCACTGGAATTGTGTCTTCTTTTTCTGGGGTTGACTTGTCATATTTTCCCAGTATCACTGAGCTAGAAATTATTATTATAAGAGAAAATGTTTAACTTGTCTAACTACAAAAATCTCAAGGATAAATTTATTCCAAAAGATATATGTTGTTGTAAATCATTACTTACTAGTCTCCCTTAAAGTTCACACATTGCTTAGCGGTAAGAACGTAGCCTAGAAAAATTAAAAATAAATTTTGTTAGGTTAAAATAACATAATGTGAAGCCAAATACTTACGATTTGAAATGAGAGAGGCGCCGCACTTGATCACACCATTGAGCCTTAAATAAGCCATATGTGGGGTGGGGTTCGCGTATTCACCACCGCCCATTATCATGGGTATAGTTCTCGGGCGGCATCCTTCATCCAGTAACTTGGCCCATCCTTGTCTGCTGAGGATCAGGATTGTCGAAAGGGTCAACAGTGAGTAAGCGGACACCATATTAATGCAAACTGATTCACAATAGAATTTAAACAAATGTCAAATTTTTATTTTCAGCTTTTATATAGATTAACAAGAAAGGAAGCTAACTTCGGCATGCCGAAGTTTGTATACCCTTGCAGATTCCAATTGTATAAATTATAATATATCCCAATATAATACAATATGAACTACTTTCATATTCATACAATTTTTAAAGTTATACATATTTTTACATTTTTTCACATTTTTACATGTAGAGTAAAATGTAATTTTTCTCCACGTTTACCGATCGTTTGTTTGTATGACAGCTATATGATATAGTCGTCCGATTCTTATGAAATTTACAACAAAATTCTGAAAAAATATGAAATACTAGTATCTCAAAGTACAAGAAACTATGTTGAAAACTGACAAAGTTATAATTTTTTTTTTGTAAATTCCACGACCGTTCCTATGGCAGCTATATGATATAGTAGTCCGATTTTTATAAAATTAAATCCAAAAATCTGAAACAATATAAAAAGCTCATAACCGAGAGTTGATCAAGATATGTTAAAAAACAGTGAAGTTATAAATTTTTTTCAACAAATTTACGGATCGGTTGTATGGCAGCTATATGATATAGTTGACCGATCCGGCTCGTTCCGACATATGTACGAGTGAGAGTATATAGAAGACTATCTGCAAAGTTTCATTCAGATAGCTTTAAAACTGAGGGACTAGTTTGCGTAGAAACGGACAGACAGACAGACGGACAGACGGACAGACGGACAGACGGACATGGCTAGATCGACTCGGCTGTTGATGCTGATCAAGAATATATATACTTTATAGGGTCGGAGATGACTCCTTCACTGCGTTGCAAACTTCTGACTGAAATTATAATACCCTGCAAGGGTATAAAAATATGATTCAACTGACTTAAACGTTATCAGTTTCCAGGAAATACCATAAAAACTTGAGTTAATCATGTAAATTTATGAGCTGTCAGAAACTGTTACATTTTAAGCGGAACTCTGAAAGGTTAAGGTGTCATCATCAAAAGCAAGAAGATAAAAATATAAGTTTATATTGCTAAATATACTATGATGGCAAATAAAGGTTTTGCTTATTCTACAAAAAAGATATTTTACTTTCTACATTTTTTATAACTTGTATTTCAATAATGTAATTTATTTTTAAAAAGCTTATATTAGTGTTGTTATATTTAAGTAAAGTATATAGCAACACGTGGGCTTCACAAATAATTTTTTATTACATTATTTTAATTTGGTGAATTTTAATACCCTCTTAATGACCCCTATATATCATAACGTAACGTTAAAGTTAAATGTCCTCTCAAGATTCTCGAATGTGTTCTCGAAAATTAACTGGGCTATTATACCATTGCAGGATATTCTAATTTTAGTCATAGGTTTGCAACGCAGTGAAGGAGACGTACCCGATCCCATTAAGTATACATGAAATAGCTGAAAGAAACAAAAAAAAATCGAACTTTGCCAGTTTTCAATATATATTCATCTACATTGGGATGTGAGCATTTTGTAATATGTTAAAATGTAGTTTTTAGTTTCAAAAAAATCTGACAACTATATCACATAAGAACGATCGGTAAACGTAGAGAAAAATATAAAAATTACTTGTAAAAAAAAAAAATTAAAAATAATTAAAAATTTTAAAATTAATATTAATATGAAAGTAATATATATTGTATTAGATATGGATAGATTATAAATGATCCAAATGCAATCTTCAATGGTATACAAACTTCGGCGTGCCAAAGTTAGCTTCCTTTCTTGTTTTTGGTTATAATTTGTCTTTCAAATAATGAATTTTTTATTTAATCGGGAATTTTTTATTTACACAATTACTTGTTTATCTTATTAAACTTTCTGTGTATTGCTAAGAGTTTTTTAAAATTGTGTCAGAAATCCAAGCAGTATACGGAACGATATCCACGAATATTGCATAATCGTAGCATCTTTCGTGACCGGAACTGAGAATTCCGTATTGGACAGTCGAAGTGACGTGGTTATATTTGTGGTCACCTGTAAGTGGACTTCCAGAGTCTCCGTGGCAAACATACTGCGTGGGACTTTTGCAACAAATTTTTCCTGCTGGTGGGTTGCCACATAATGAAGGACTGATCCGCGAAACCCATATTTCTTGAAGGGTGGTGGCAGCTCCACCGTTAATACGGGAAGTGTAACCCCAGCCAGTTACAGTAAAATTGTTGACAGAATATAATTCTTGTTTCTCGCATTCGTTTTTAAACAAAACAATGCAGATTGGCCTGATAGTTGCTGCAAAAAGGAAGGTATATTGAAATGTGCCATGAAAATATATATCAACAAAATTCATGAGGGAAATATCACACAATATCTATTACCTGAGTATATCATAACCCTTTTGGCCAATTTAAGTAGGGCAATGTCCTGGCCACATGGATCAGAAAAGACAGCAGTGACAGCAAAGTCGTAAGTTTCACCATCCGATGTAGTCGAACTATCATACTCTCCCAATCTTGCAACACTGAAATCAATTAACTTTACTCGAGCTGCCAATATATGAAGTTTCATTACTTACAAGTTATTTATAGATGTTGCACAATGAGCAGCTGTCAGAACGAAGTCTGTAATATTAAAAAGAGAAAAATTATATATAAGTTATAACAAAATAAAGTAAAATTTTACCCAAAGTATTGAATATAAATGCTAATATTAAAAATAATTACTCACTAGAATTCACTAACGAGCCACTGCAGACGTATTTTTCATTTCGAATTAGATACGCCATCCATGGGGCTCGGTTTGCATTTCCACCATTGATCATCATAGGCGTAAGTCCTGGCTGGCATTTATCATCCAAAAAGATGACAGCTTCCAGTTTTCTAAAGAAAAGAATTACCAGTAGTATCAAATGTGGAAGCGCGTACCTCATCATCATCGAAAGCTTAAAACAGAACTGTTTTTTTTTTAGTGATTATGAAATTATTTCTGACGAAAAGAAATATTTTCTATGAAAATATTTATTAAAGGGACAGCAGGTTTCTTTTTTTTTTGATAATGAAATTTCTCATGAATCAACGACCAAAGCATTGACAGAAAGGTCTCATAAGTCTTTACCCGTCTTTACAGAGCGAGATTAAGCAGAAGAAGAGGGTCTCTATATAGTATGTATATTCATGATTAGCATTTCCCAATAACCCTCTTGATCTCAGGGATTAAGAGAACTGTTGTTATCAATCTTCTTCCGAAAATATATAGAAAACGTAACATTTAAAATTTATTACGGGTTTTGATGTTGAAATTTTTTTATATAGAAATTATTGTAACTATAATATTCATCATTATTTTCGGGGTATAGCTATTTTAATGAATAAGTTGGCAACCATCTCGAGTCATTCATTCCATCATATTTTTCCGTATTAATTTTCAAGTAACTCCTAAGTTAACTTTGCGAACTTATAACAATTCAACAAATATAATATAGTTTTTAATCCATTATTAATTACGAATGATTTTTAAAGTATACAAAAACTTAAGTAAAGTCCCATAATGGCTGTGACTTGCAGGCGCTTTTCACCTGATATTACTGTCACTTCAATGTGGAAAATCAGCAGAAAGGAAAATTCCCATTGCCATATGCCGGCACGCACATAGGTGCACAATGTACAATCATTAGTGCGGCACGAAATCAGGTGGCAAGTGCATCTTGCTGACGCAATTTGCCCAGAAAGCTTCATTGATTCGGGCTGTCGAGCCCCAGTGGCAGACCGATGATAGCTGGCGCCTAAAAGTCACTACCGATGCCTCAGTGATAAATGTCAGGCAGCGGCATAAGGGATAAGGATTTTATTCAGTCGAGTTCGCTGCATAATTTGTCGACATCGACATAGTTTTTATGGCTGGCAGTTGCAAGTTTATTTGCCACAAAATGCGGCCATATAAGCGCTGCCAAGTTTATTTCGAATGGAGCAAATTGCTGTCGCTGTTGATGTTGCTTTTGCTATTGCTGTTGCTCTTGCTGTTTCAGTTGCTGCTGAATATGCAACAAAAGTTGCTGCAACTTGAAACCCACATGGCGAGCTGGAAAGCCAAGCCAGCCAAGCCGATCCAGCCAGCCCGTCCCACATCATTTTGAAGCAGTTTTTGGCTGACAGCGTGGCAGAGGCGGCGAATGGGAACGAATGCGATGCCTCAGCTGGCAGTTGGCCTCCTGCTGCTCCTCTTTCTCCCACTCCTACTCCTGATCCTTGCTGCTCCTGCTCCACATCCTGCTGGCTCTGCTGCTCCTGCTGCTTTTGCTGTTTCCCCATTTTGCTTGACATTAATTTTATGCCATGTTGCTGGCGTGCCAGCGGGCCAAAACGCGCTTAAATTGTCGCATTTGTCTTGCCGTTTTAAGTTGGCTGTTGCTGTTGTTGTTGCTGTTGCTGCTGCGTTGCTCCTGCTGCATTGCATAAACTTTTGTGTAATCCTTTCAATTTGTTGCATACTTTTAGGCGGAAATTAAAATAACAAGCGCTACGTGGCGACCGCTACACTCGAAAAAGAAAGCAGTCTTCGCGCATTAGATATTTGAATTAGAATAAAACTTGGAGCTCTACGTTAGATGTAGTTGAAATATACTATAATTTTTAGGTATTTATTTTGAGCCTCTAAATAAAATTCATGTTAATATTTAATTTAGAATCCAATAGATATGTGTACAAAAGTATTCAAAAGTATATTTGAGGTATCAAAGTCAAGATTATTTTGTTTGATTTTTTGTAGCCCAGTTTTAGACACAATTTTAAAGGTTTTTTTCTAAACTCTTGAAGAATATATTAGCTCTTTTTTTTGTCAGTGTACTTACTGGCTTAGTTACTGCACTGGCATTTGTTGGGAAAACTTGCTCTACACGTGTTATACCGTACACTCTAGTTCATCAATTAGTAACCTAGACAATGTTGCTCCATTTTTGTTTCTGGTTCTTGGCTTTTTGGGTCCCTCGGATATTCTACCCAACGTCTTTTGCCTGTGTGGAGTGCATTCATACAGCTGGAATTTATGCTACGAATTTCTGTAATGAATTTTGCAAAATAGTTAAATTGAATTTTATGCTGCGAAGCCTTTTGTTATTCTGACTCCATGTTGCCTCTGCTGCTGCTGTTGGTGCTGCCTCTGTCATTCGGCATCAAGCAAAAGTAAATAATTGCTGCTTAAAATGCTCGTCAGGAGTTGGCCATGTACTCGTACTCGTCCTCGGTACCTTATTCGTATTTTATTTTCATGCTTGGCCAACAGCCCTTTGGCCTTTTTTTCGGCTGGCCAGAATTTTGAGTGGCAGCAGCAGTAGCAGCAACAGCAACAGCAGGAATAGGACAAGGACCAGGGGCAGGAGCATTATTCTGATGGGTCGATTTGTGTTTTGCTCCTTGGGCGGCTGACTCGTTACCGCCTTAACTGCAATATCAGTTACAGGAGCCGCTCTCTATTTCAAAGCAGAATTCGCCCGGTTGCCTGACTGCCTGACTGTCTGCCTGCCGGTTATATTTCGACCAGATTGTCTGTATTTGCGGTTTGTGCGTACGTGACATGGATGGTTCGTTCGACTGGCATGCCTGCTTGCTTAACAATTAGTTTTAAAATGCTGCAGGACATGGCCAGTTCTTGTACTCGAACAGCTTCTCATTAGAGTGCCGGGGGAAGTCCACTGCCTGCGTAATCCTTCGGCCAAATATAGGGAGCTGCCCCCCTGCCGCTGTCTCTGGTATTCTGTTGGAAAAAAACTGGGAGGGTGAAAAAAACAAAACCATCGAATAAAAATCAACAACAACAATCAATGTTGTCCCGTAATCAATTAACGATTTAACGTTCGTCTAGGGCTGGTCAACTGGTCAACTGTGTGTGCGCCGTCAGCATTTGGCGCCTCATCTCCACCCCCGGACCTGGACCGAGTTTGTGTTTGTGTACGCGGGGGTCGAAGGTCGCCAAGGGGTCATGTTGATGGGGGGGCCGGCGCTGCATGGACACGTCATCGTGAATGCATTTTTGGGGGAAAGCTCTATTGCCTTTTGTGTGTGCAGTTGCACTGTAACCAAAAGTTGTTGTGCTGTATTTAATACTATTTATTTAATCAATAATCTAATAATAATAATTAAATTTTATTAAAAATTAATTTTTAGATTAATTTGATCCCCTTCATCCCGAGATCCCCTTCATAAAATGTAAATAATCTTATAAAACTAACTCGGTTTTATTATGAAACTACTCACTAAGTCTTTCGAAACATCTTTCAGCTCTTGATTTGTAAATTTCACCTTATGTTACATACAATTTTCTCTGAGTGTACCTACTGCCAGTACTGACAGGGCTGTCATCTCACTGAAAGATCCTCTTAGCTCTTTTTCCATTCCGGCATCGAGGCCCGAATAGAGTGGAAACCCCAAACGAAATTCGATAATCTGCAAATGGCAATCTCATTCTTGATTGCCTGCAAGCCACCACGTCGTCCATTTGAAACAATTATACGGCGGCGAGATGGCAACCCTGGTCGGCAGGCGAAAGTACGAGTATTTGTTGGGGGCTAATGTGATTACTCCTGTCATTATTTCGTCGCTACATCCGTCTCTCGAAAAGGGATCCGCACTCAGTCCCTGTCCGCCTGCCATTAAATTGACCACCGACGACTGGTTGGCTGTCTCCCCTGCTCCTATATCTATATATATACCCGATATATATATACATATGGCCAGATGTGGGTGCGTGTCTGTGTGCATTTAACTGCACGCTTTCAAACTTTGACCCGCGCTTCATTCCGGAACTCCAGCCAAACGTCCTGCCATCTGTGTGCCGACGCGGTGCGGCGGTGCGGTGGGGGGTTTGATTGGTTATTGACTTTTAACAGAAAAATTGATGTAATGCAATTAGTTTTACAGCTAAACCGTTTGATGATTGTACAATAAAAACAACAACTGCTAAACGAGCACTTTACAGCCAACAAGAGCTGTTTAATGGCAGTGGGCGGTGGGCGGTGGGTGGTGGTTTGGTGGGTTTGAGGCGGTACTTTGGGATGTATGTGTACATTGCAGAATGTATATGCATACGAGATGTTGCTGTGTGTTTGCCAAGGGTGATTCACAGGAGTCCCCTCCGGGAGGTACGAGGGATGATATCTGTTTGAGATTTCTTCTCCTGGGGCTTGCTTTAAATACTCAAGCAGGTTGCAGGATTATCCTTAAGGAGGTGTTATAATTTTAGCAAGATATATATGATGAAATAACATTAGAGTCTACAAATTGTAAATTAAATATGGTGTCATAATTCCCCAAGGATTTTGGAGTTAAGTTACGTTTTTTGTACTTCCAGATTTCTTTTATTTGCATAAGAGAGACTTTATCTATTCAAAAAATAATAGTAACATTGAGACGAGGAACCGAATCTTATTACTTAAAAAAAAATGGTTTTTCAGGGTTTAATTTTTTCTCCAATGAAATTCTATATACTCCAGCTTAACTGGGTTTTTCTTGCCATAATTTTGCAATTCCCGTATAACTATTTATATATATATAATTCTCGTAACCGGATCCGCTACCAACTCGCATGCCAAATCATTTGCTAATAGTGCAACTTCATTGCCATCGCCAAGCCATGTTCGAATTTACGAAATTATTAATTAAGCCAAGGGCTGCTATCAATTACACGCTCGCCCCGGAATGAAACCATAACGCGAAATTCGGCGGGAACAACACAGAATGGCAACGAAACTGAATCGAAATGCCAGTACATATGCGGCCAAATGAAGTGAAACATGGGCCAAAAGGGGGGACCCATAAGGGTAGTTGAAATTTATTACAGTTGTACGAAACAAAGCGTAAAATTTTTGCTGCTTAATTGAAAAATATAAATTGTTGGCAAGCATACATATATACATGTGGGTGTATGTGTGCGGGTCCGGAAGTAAAGTCAAAAGCAGAACAACAACATTAATAACGCTGCCAAACGGAAATAATAAAACCAATTTTAACGATGACGCCAAAAGCGAAATAAAGAAGCATTCTGCGAAATATACATAAAATGCCTCAATATTGTGGCAGTGCCAGTCATAACTGTAACTGTTAAATGGCCTTAATGGGCCACGACGAACTTGCTCAACTTGCCAATTACTTTTATACATATCAAACACACAAAAAGAAAGTAAAAGTCAGTTGCTAAACTTTTGTTCCTTAACCTTTTAACAGGCTTTGATTTGACTCAACAAAATAATTCAGAGCCTGAGAAAAGCTCCTGTTTTGGGCCTAAACCTTAATCTTTAAAGAAGAGTCTTCTGACGTAAGGGCTTGATTACTGATCTTTAGCCTCATTATCTGCTCTTAAGCAAAATAATTGCTTGCCCTTACAGCCAGCTCAACTTTATTCCTGTAAGATTCTTTCCCCAAACGAAAGTAAAAGTCTTTTGCCCTGCGGAACTCTCCTCTTGATCCTCAACTCATCATCACCGCCATTCCCATTCCCAATCGCCGTTTCAGTTCAGTAATTTACAAGCGGAAAAACGACAATCAATGCGGGTCAATATTTGCCAGTTGTAAACAGAAGACCAACACTAACAACAAGCGAAATAAAAAAATGGCAGGAATCACACATATACTCACGGCCAAAAGGCAAAAGAAACCGGCAAAAAGTCAAGTGCAAACAGCACAAAAAAAAAAACGAAAAAGAAAAATAAAAAAAGGGAATATCAGGAAAATCGAGCAGGGAGTCCAAGAAAATGCGACATGCAGGTAGCATAAATGGATAAAAAAAAGAGAGGAAAGCTGGCAGGAAAATACAAACACACCCATACAAGCACAATTATCACAGCGTCCGCCTGGGGATCCTTTGATGATGAGCTTCCTGCACATCAAAAGCCAAAAATAGAGCAACGAGAACGAGAACGAGCAGAAAAGGCCAACGGGTCAGGGGCAGGTGAGAGGGCGAGAGGGCGAGAGTTCGGTTTTTCGGGGTTCAAAAAAGGATTCAAAATGGGTAAAAACGTAACGAACAAACAACGTGCCCCGATGTCAGCCACACAAATTCCATCTCTCTGCCAAGTGGGTGTACTCGTATGTGCATAGTATGTGGGTTTGATTGAAGCTGCGCCTCCTCTCCGATAGACCCAAACAGCCATCCTGTCAGACAGACAGACAGACAGTGAGACATTGGTGCACCCACAAAATCCCCCAAGCACCCCCTCTTCCCCTCCCAAAAAAAAAGAAAGAAACAAACCCGAAACGTACATAGGTAGCAAGGCAAACACGCCTTGACTCCTGGTCAGATATTCTGATTTGTTTGAGTTTCTACTTTTCGAGCTTAACAAATTAAGCGCTCAATCTGTAGGCCACCAACTGCAGACAGGGGAAGCCCCTGAAAAAATACGAAAATCAAGAAAGAAAACTAAGGGAAGCGTTTCCCAACACCACAAGGCAAAGTTAGCAGGCGAACAAAGTAGCTGCAAAAGGGCTGAAAACAAGAGCAACAACTAATCACTCCTTTTACACTAAGGAACACACAACACAAAACACTCTTACTTGCTAAGAAATAACAGGATAATACAATTAAGAAATTATTTCAAAAGGAAATCATTTAAACAAGACAGTTCTATACAAGTTCCAAGTTATTGTTATGATTTTTCACTGTGCAAGTAATATTTATTCGAAAAAAAGAAAACAGCTAAAGCGAAAGCGGAAATCGCTGCATATTAGGTGACAGCAGCAGCGATTGAAGTCAACTCTTCGTTAGTTCTGTTTGTTGTGGAGCCACCCTAGCACCACCCTAGCACCACCCCCAGGGACTTGCGTGCGCCACCTGCGTGTGTTGTCGACGTTTTCCATTTGTTTGCATTTCGCCTGTGCCAGTGTGTGTGTGGGTGTCTGTGTGTGTTGGCTCCTCGTTAGTCCTGTCGCTCGGTTTTCCCCACTCGCTCTTTTCGGTAGCTGTAGTTTTGATGAATTTATTCGCTAAACATGTTTATTATTTGCCAGCAAATCACACAGCAATTTGACAGTTTTAAAAGTTTACTTCTGCCAGTTGATGTGTGAAAACGGAGCAGCAGAAGGAATAGACGGGAAAAGGGAAAGGGATTCGAGACTCGACTTTTCCCCAGGTTTTTCTTGGTTCTCTTTTGCCCTGCTGATTAATGGTTACCCACAAGCTCAGGCAGCGAAATTCGTTTGGTATTCAGTCCACAATTTTCCTGCTGCCAAATCAATCTGCCATGGGTTTTCTTTGCTCAGACTTTACACAGAGATTATAATGTGAAGTTAATTAAATTATTTATTTAGGAAATTAAAGTTTTACTTTAATAAATAAATAAGCAAAACAAGAATACCTTGTCTCCTATTTAATTAAAAGAACTGACAACCAAAATTGATTCAATTTTTAAATGAACAATTTTGAGTTGCATATTTTTTAGTATCTTAAAATTTGATTTCAAATCTAAAGAGATTTCTGTAGTGTTGAGTTTTAGTTTCTTAAATTATATTCAAACATTCTCAAAAGCGATTTCTGTAGTGTTGATTTTAGTTTCTTAAATTATATTCAAACATTCTGAAATCAGAAGCCAACACTTTACATGACTTGAATAAACAATTAACAATTTCGTTGCCTGATCCGCTCAGTGCTGAACTTAACCTGCCCCCAGATGCTGGCCTGGGCGCTGTGTTAATATTTTAAGCTGCGTAATTAATTTAAAACCTTGTAATTAATAAATAACACCCGCGTGTAGCAGTAGACCCCCCGAAAATCGGCGAGAGAGGCAGACACAGAAACAGATAAGCGGTAATCATTAACACTGCGGCCAGTTTGGAGGCTGTTAATGGATTTTGCTGGCTTTGCCTGCGGCCTGTCGCTGCTTTGGTTGCCGCTTTTCCCGCTGCTGCTCCCCCCCTTTCGGGGGGGATGTTGCCGCGTTGTGGCAACAATTGTGCGTGCTGCGTGCCGGGGCTTTTAGCTGTAACTAATTCAATTCGATCGGAATTTTACAGGCTTAGTTGCATGGTTGAAACACTTTTCAGTTTTTCAGTGGAATAACTAGGTGAGTGGGGCATTAGGCAATTTATTTCCATGGTTACGTATTTGAATGCTCTTCCAGGTTATTATTATTTTGAATAGAAGTTTGAAACGGAGTGAAGTTTATATATTCAAGTCAAGTTTTATATAAGTACTTATTTGAGGGATTTCTCCCAAAGAATTTATTATTATTTTGGTAGTAAATAGCTGGTCCACTCCGTAAAGAAACTCCCATACCAAATTCAGAAAATATCTTATTTTCCACTTGTGGTATGAAGTTATACAAAATTTAAACTGTAGAAAATTGTTACTCTCTTATGATTTGTATTCCTTATCGAAGAGATTTTGGAAGATAGAGTTATCATGGATTGTTTGTTTGATTTAGAAATAAATACTATTTTTTACTCTTATTTTTCAAATTTATATTAATATTTATCCGTATTTAAAATAGAATATAAATAATTAACTTGCAAGCTGCAGGGACATATTATGTTAGCTTTCTTAACTTGTCGTATATGATTTTGACTTACTCTTTGGGCAAGTGTTCCTGTAACCTAAATGCCAAGTGCATTTGGTGAACAGTTTTTATGCCTTGCTGCATTTTGTTTTTAGGTGTACTTCATCCTAATGAGGCTCTCGCAAGTAATTATTTTGGTAATTAAGGTCAAATTTGTACATAAGCTTTGCCTTTATTTGGAGCTTTTATTTTTGTATTTATCAAACTGATTTAAATGAAGAAACAGAATGTACTGTTATTTAAATAAATCCCTTAAAGCTCATTGCTAAGCCTGTTCCATGTTTCTAAAATAAGGGAAAATTGATTCCATTTCCCATTCAATTATCTTTGAATTTAATTGAAATCATTGGCTTCATTGTTAAATAATTTAGAACCCAATTTCGTTAGGCCAGCCTGTTCCAAAATTGGTTTTGCATGGCAACATCATTGATATGGCAATTGCCACTTGTTCTATTAGATGGCTCACAGCACCCCCACAACACACACGCACACACTCGAGAGTTGGACAACATACTGGCAGTATGTCCTGGCACCCACACCATATCCTGTTGCTGATCATCAATCACGGCGGCACGCGAACCCAGGCCCGGCTGACAGTGCACTTTTTTTTCCAAAGACTCCCCGGGCGGGTGGCTGGAGGGGAACTTTTTTGGAGGCGGTTGTGTGGCTACAACTGGTACAACTATAATTGGCAATTCATGCAGGAAACAGGCCATTATGCCGCTGTTAACTTATTAGCCGGCCATGGAAACGGCTCTCGGTTCGATCAGCTGCTGCGTCACTGCATCCGGAGCTGTCACCTCCTCGAGTGGCCACGGCCGGAAGTGTTCGTTGCTCTTTTATCGAATATAATTACCATGCCAGCAACACCTACTATACGGTGGTTGCCCCTCCTCCCAGGGTCTATGGAACGCATTCAATCCCATGTCCTTTGGATAGCCCGCGGCGGCCATTGTCTCTGTGCAGGAGGTGTTCATCTGGATAAGGCACTGAGACATAAAAATGTAGCTGAATAATAAGATATATAATGTAATTTCTGATCAATTTTGATAGAAATTATAATCAAATTTTGAATATGAATTGTTTTAGGAATAAATTCACATATTTATACAATATACATTATATTTATTATATACAGATTTATTTGCATTATTCTCACTGTACCAATAAGCTGCTTAATTACAAATGCAGTAGCAGTAGCCGGGGCAGGGGCAGGAGCAGGAGCAGGCGCAACAGCAGAGGCAGAAACAGGAACAGGCGCAGGTGAAGGCCCGAGGCGAAGGCATAAATACATGCACTTGGATTCGCATTAGAACACGTCGTGTCAGAAGCCTGTTAATTACACTAGCAGCCTGCTCAAGGCTACTGTTTTCCCACACACCATCGCACCCTCCTTGTATCTCTCCGATGGCCACCCATTCACGCTCCTAAATAACCAACGACCGCCCTTAGGCAACTCTGTTTATGGCGCCATTAAGCAGCCACGGAGCAGCAGCAGCTCTGAGCAAATGCAGAATTTGCAATGTTTGCTCGAGAACATAAAATTACAAAATCTTGGGGCCTCGAATTAACACGGCCAAAAATGCCGGGACATGTGCCGATTTCTGATGTGTTCAACGCCCTGCCTTAGCAGTTCAAACACAATAAAAATTATGCGTGTCATAAATCCAACTGATGAGATTTGCATTTGCTCCCAACCCCAACTCCCTTTTGGCAAAAGTCGTTATGCCATCAAGCTTGAGGAGTGACAAAGGGATGGGGTATGGAGATGCTGATGCTGATGGCGATGTTGATGGGAATGGGTATGGAGGACAGTGTTTGATATCCAGCGGGTGCCATAATAATTTTCGCCTAATAATGATGCGCGTTATGGCTTGACGACAACAGAGGAACCTTCCTCTCCGCCATAACTTTGCATGTCTCTCTGCCACGACATTGCAGGGAAACAAATGACGCTATTCTGCGATGGAGTCTCCAAGACACTTGAAGAAATTAGGGTAAGAAAAGGATAAATTTGAAGTTTAAGTGAAGCCAGCAAGCCAGCAATCAGCTTAGATTTTGTTGTAAATGTGAGATAGTTTTTCCAATTGCTCATAAAATAAGTAAACTCTATACAAGTTATAATTTCCAAGTGTTTATTCTGTACAAATTATAATTCCCAAGTCATTATTCTTTAAATTAAAATTAGTTAGTTTTCATTTAATTTCGAGATGACTAATGAAAAATCGCGAAAAGAAAAGAGTTATCATTTCTTTGTAACATGTTCCTGACTTATATTTAATATTTAATTCTTTTTTTTTCGAGTGCCTGTGTGTGCAACAAACTCAATCATAATCTGCGGCCAATGGCATTACCCCAGCTTGAAAGTACGACGTTGTCATGACAACTTTCCGCCGAGGCAACGAACGCATTGCAATAACTTTTCGTTTCCTTGGCTGCTGCTGATGCTGCTTGTATGCTACTGCTGGTGGAGCTTCTTTTACAGCTTCTTCCCGGTTTGAATCTTCATCTGGCTTGTGCAGTTGATAATCAGTGGCATTGGCATCATAAACATATCAGCAGGAAGTAGATAAGACACTTGCCACACTCCCACATCTCGAAGGCAACTCCGCCCGCACAGTGGCTTAGCTTGCCTCTTAATGGCTGTGCTTGTGTGTATGTGATTAGGCATCATGAGCATAAAAAGAGGGAATTTCCAACAATGTTTACTCCGCACAAGCACACACACTTACAATCCCAATCGCAGGACTATAAATACATGCAAGCAGGATGCTGCTTCACTGATATAAATCGTTTTGAAATCAAGATTACACTCATCAAATTCATGAGAAAACGAATTACAAAGAGAGAGATTTAAAATCAATTATTTTTCATGTCTAAAAGTATGCAGTGATAGTCTTTATATGAGAAAAAAATGTCAGAAACTATCCATATTCAATATATAATCATGGTAACATTTTAGTTTCTTAATTTAAAACAAATCCTTAGATCAACTATCTCTCTTTTTTTCGGCAGTGTTGTCCTGAAGTGTGTGTAGGATTCATCGGAGCATTTCGTTTCTGGCTAAGCATGGCAAATTAGGCTTCTGATTGGGGACCCCAAATGCAGCCATGAATAATTTATGTCCTTGCTTATGCCTCTGTGTCCATTCGACAACACCGCAAAAAGTTGTGAGACAGAGGACCAGCAGCCCAACACTCACTCTGCATAATTGCCTTTAAATGTCTGGCAATTTCAAGAAGCTAAAACATTCAAGTCTTTGTTTTGGCCACACGCACACACATACACATACACCAGCAGATGCACACCGGCACACACTCTGCTGGACTTTGTGCATTTCCCGTCCAGAGCATGTTGACAAGAAATTGCATAATTATGGCTTGCCCGGACAAGCGGTCAGATCAACTCGACCGCAAGTGCTGTCTTTACACGACAAGGACAAAAGGGAGAAAAGCTGCCAGGCCAAAGTGGCAGGCGAATCTAGGGGAAAATCTAGGGGAAAAGCTGGAGGAAAAGCTAGAGGGTGCATGCATCCAGGGGATGCAGCTATCTGGAGCTGTGGCTTAGCTCCCAGTTAGGAACTCTGGGCCAACGAAGTTTTTGGCCGCAGGCAGCAGCTGGGAGCACCAGCAGCAGTCCACCGCAGATGCGGAACTCTGAACACAGGTGACCGAAAAAGGACACTAACTTGGTCAAGCAGATGTTGTTATACTCTTGCAGAAAGAGGAAAATTAATTGGTCATTAAATATCAATTTAATTAATCCATAAATCTATTGTGTCAGCAAAATAAATATTAAATATATCATGTTTAAAACATATCTTCTTCATCGTGGTTTTTCTCTGGTCTGATTTTCCCAGTTTCTAAACCAGCAAACCCTTTGCGAGTGTGTAAAAAGGACGCGGCCTGGTCCTGTGCATATGCATAAGCGGAAAAGCAACGCCTAAGCGGGATCCTGGGACAGCAACTGGCACAATTGAATTGCATAACATGAATGGAAATGAATCGGCAGGCTTTGAAACCAAGAGCTGCTCTTGCGGCTGCCCAATGGAACTACTAGTTCCACGTAAGAATTTGCATATACCAAGGATACGCGGTGAAAAGAAACGAGGTCCCCGAAAAAATTGCCCATGTGTTTTAAGGGGATTTTTTTTATGGAATGTTGAAGAATGTTAAAGCTGCAAAGTCAAAGAATCTTATATTTCCTTTAATCAATTTTCTACAATAATTTTGTGGGATTTTTTGGATCAAGGAATTCGATAAAATAAATTTATTTAAAAATATTGCCTTTAAATTGAAGAGTTAACAATATTTGTTTAAGATTATAATATAATTCAGTATACTATATATTTTAAAATATTCAAATATTTCAGTTTTAAAAACAATAAAACCCTTATAGCTCTTAAAACATCCAAACTCCGGACCATGTTAAAGTATTTTTTCGCTGACTTTAAAGAGGAAAATTCCTGGGGCAAACCCAGAGCAATTTTCACACTCGATTAGCTGCATTTGTGCACGTGCCAAACCGAACTCAAATAATACACAACAACAGTGCTCGCTGCTGGAAAAATAAAACAAAACGAAATATATATATATCAGCTGGAGAAATCCACAGAGAGAGGGAAAATTACAATAAGCGCTTAGATTTTCATTAAAACCAAAGGGAAAACCAGGATCGAGCATGTGTGTGCGAGCTTGTTGCGTTCCAAGAAAACGTTGCCTACTTTGCAGCGCACACAGCGAAATGGAAAGTTAAGCACTTGAGACGGCGACAAAGGGGTGCTTCTCGGAGGGTGAATCCCCGGCACCCCTTTGCTAAATCCCCTCTCGTTGAGTCCTTTGTTTGGGTTCGCTTTATTCCCTCTTTTTTCCCCCTTTTTTTTGCACTGAGCTGCACACAATAATGAAAATGTTGTTGTTTGTTAAATTCCAACAGCCGTTGCTAGAACACACTTGAGCGCCCTCACACACACACACTACACCCTGCTACACACACACACACACACACTCAAAACACTCATACATATGCACGGCAACATTGCATTACTTCCGCCTCAATGGTAATAATTTTAAAATCAATACAATTCAATAAAGTTTTATTACTGACGCTGACAAGGGTGGCGGACTTTTCGCAGAATCCGCCATTGAGTGTGGCTGTGTGGTGCTCGGTGAATTTCATGGGTTAAGTCAGAGCGCTGAGAGCTTAACCCATGTCTGCTTTAAGTGAGGGTGAGGCAGCTCCACCTGCCGCGGAATCGCTGGCAATTAGAATACGTTTTATAAGCAAATTGCCACCGAACTTATGCGTCAAAGTCCAACGCCCATTTGTATGCAAATGCCACTAAGGAAGAGGCACTGAGAGAAATTAAGGTGGCATTTTTCAGGTGAAAGTTTTCAAACTAAATTTTTACTATCATAAATTAGGTTTAACAATATCAAGCCATTTCTGATATGGTCTTTAATATTTCTTAAATAAATAAATATATTTATCTTTTTAAATAGATTTTATTTAGACCAATTTTCTAGCATTTAATTGCCAGTGCAGGTCAGCGGCTGTCGCAGTCTCCCAGCTACTTTCCCTCCTGATGAATCAAAGTCATAACGTGGCCAGGACCCCGCCTTCCTACACCCACCCATCCTCCATCCTCCATTCTCGACGGTTACGCATCGTTATGCACAGCGGCAGCGGATGACTGTTATTAAAATCAGTTGTTCGGGGGAAAAGTCTTCTTTCGGGCAGACACACTGGATGCCAGGATGGAAATGGAGGCTGGCGGATGGCTGGAGGATTTGGCACAGCTGTGTCAGCGCCAACTTCATTATGGGGAACGGGACGGGGGTGCAGGGACTGGGCGACGCATTCGTTTAATGTCTTAATTCTGCACTCAGCCAAGTGAAAAATTAAAATGGTGTGGCTCTTTTGTTCGGAGCTGAATCCTCATTGGCAACAGCAGCAGCGGCAGGAGTAGCGCCAGGTGAGATGAAGTCCTTAAGGGCACAACGGTCATAAGTCTAATGTTTGCCTTGTTTAAATATTAATAAAGCCCGGGGAGAGTGGCCTTAGCCACAAATTGTTAAATTGAAGCTAATAAAATTTGGCTATTACGCGTGGCCAGTGTCCATTTTATGGGCCACAAATTTCATGGCGATTAACTGTGATGGCGGGGCATGCATCAAAAGCCCAGAACCCCACGCACTTACAGTGGCTTTATTTCAGCCTTAAATTCTGCAGTTTCATTCAGAAAGCCAACCATATGGAAGCCTTGACAGTCAACTTAAAAATCTTTAAGTATTTTCAACAATAAAAGTATTGTTTTTACCTTTTTGCTATTATTATTAATATTTATATCTCTACCTTATAAGCCCCTCTTGACCACTGTACACCGGTTCGACTTCATTGCGTAATTGTGGCCAAACACTTTGGGGCGAAAGAACAATGGAGCTTGAAAATATTTAAAAAAAAGAAACCAACAAAAAATCGCGCGAAAAGAAATAAAGTAAAAATTAAAGCGCGCAAAATGCAAATGTGCGGCAAAGGGGGGGAAAATGCTGCTAGGTGAGGGCAGGAAGGGAGGAGGCGTTGGGAAAATGGCTCAGCGAAGCGTTTGTGCAAATTATGGTTTAACACCTCATTGAACTCGCTGCCAGGATGCCAAGGGGATGCGATGGAATAGCTCCTCTGGAGCTGCGAAAATTTGAATTTGAATATGAATTTCATATTCAAATGAGTTTTCAAAGACTTTGTGTGGCGCCAAACGGGGAATAGAGTTAATTATATATAAATTATGGCTTATTGTTTCCATTCCAGCCTTGCCCCAAAATATATGCAAATTGGCCGCATAAAATGCCGTTTAATTGGACACCAGGCCGAGGCCGAGACTGAGGCAGATCAAAGCGATTAAGGCCAAGCCAATGCATAGCCAAGCAGTTTTCCATCGGACCGATTAAATTAGAAAGCTGAGTAAACCAAGGCGGGAATAAGGAAATTAAGTAGGGTTTTTATCTCACTTTTCATTCAATTGTCTTGGATAATTCTCAGAAAATATAACGTAAATATTATTGAAGCTTTGCTGGGATAATCATAAATTAAGCAAAATGTTCTTCAGCAAGTGAGTTTAAATACCAATTAATTTATCAGGCCAGACTTTACTATATTTATTCCTTGATAACTTAAGCTATAAACCCTTTTTTCCTCCTCCTGAATAACCAGTAAAGCACCGCCTTGAGCCAGTCTCGGGCCTCAGTTTCAGGGTGATTGTTTTGCGGTCGGTGTGCATATGTAAAACCTAATTACAACTAATTAGTATTTGCACAAGTGACAACCTTTGACCCAATGCAAACAATGGACACTGTGCGGCGGGCAGTCAACAAGCCAAACAAAACCGAGCGGCCGGCAGGCGCTGCGCAGCGCTGCTGGCCGAAGGAGTGACCGAATGCAAATAAACAAAACGCTTTGATTAGAAAATTTCATTACACCAAATCGAACGTTTGCCAATGCCACACACACACACATGCCGGCACACCCGCAAACACACACACAAACACAAACACACACACACACAAATGCAAATACAATCAGTGCCAATGCAAACAAATAAATGCACAAAGGGGCCAGGGCAGCCCCGAATGCAGTTGCCCAAATGCATCAGTTCATTAAAATGCCAGTGCCCTGGCCCCCATCCTGCTGATCCTGATCCTCCAGCTGGTGCTGGTGATGGTGCAGTTTGTCCCTCCTCCCTCCCGATCCCCTTTCAGTCATGTTTTGGGGGAAAAACGCAATTTAATAACGACTGCAAATGAGCAACGCTTTGACCGGACCCACACACTCTACCCTCATCTCTCCCTTGCAAATCCGACATTGGGCCCGCTGTGTGTCCTGGGTTTGTGTCAAATTTTATGGCCCAAAGGCGCATATCAAATGAAATCGACAGGCCCGTCCCAAAGCCATTGTGTGTGTGTGTGTTAGTGTGCACTGGAAAAAATTCAGGAGTGTCTTTCTAAAATTGTATAGAAAAATATATAATAAATACATAAAAAAAATATTATGCTTAAGGACTTCTGAGACATTTTTAGGATTGCTTTAAAAAGTAGTTCTGTAAATAGTAGTTTATTAACTTATTTATATTTCTTACAGAGAATGTAGTTATATTTAAATGGGGTTTAAAGACTATAATTTTGTATAAATTTTTAAAATGTGTAGACTTTGTCATACATATTTTTATTATAATTTATATTAAAAAAGAAAGGAAGCAAGACCGTTCCTATGGCAGCTATATGATATAGTAGTCCGATTTTTATAAAATTAAATTCAAAAATCGGAAACAATATACAAAGCTCATAACCAACAGTGTATTAAGACATGTTAAAAAACAGTAAAGTTATCATTTTTATTCTACAAATTTCGTAAATTTCAACATTTCTGACACACTTTTCTCCCAGTGTGCGTGCTTAGGCCAAAGCTGTTGCAGTTTCAGTTGCAGTTGCAGGCTGTACTATATGGGCCCAACTCAATTTATTAATGCACCCGCACAGATGAGTCAGTTGGACGTTGGCTATATGGACAGGATAAACGGCGCAGGCATCACCATGGGAGCAAATGACGGCTGATCACAGTGCCAGTGGATTATTGCGCCCTGCGACATGCGGCGGCGACTTCTTGGAGACTTTGGCCAGAGATCACGGCGAAGAGAAGGCTTAGAGATACATTTGCATATGGCCACATTTCAATGACCTCGGAATCGGCCTCAGGTTGGCTGGGCAGCAGGTGGCCGCAAATATTTTAACACTCAATTAAAATTGCAATGCAAATAATTGCAGCGCATTTAAAGGCTATCTGTCCGGGCAGCTGCATTCGAATTTAATGCATTTTTGTGGTAATGGCAGCAAATTAAGCGGAAATTACACGGCCGCCCATATCGATATCGATACTCGCCGCCGCCATGCGGCAGGCAACTGAGCGTGCCGCGTTGCACGTTGCTCAAATTATGTTGATTTATATATAATTTTTGTGTAATTTCATTAAGAAATGCAAATTGCACATTAAATGCTATAAATATTGATAAATGAACGCGAACCGTTGTGCGGGAATTCCAATGAAAAAGAGCACTTGCCGGCTGGCATGCACAAATGAGCAGTTTCGGTGGCTGGAAAAATCCTTGGCAGAATTAAATTTCCTTTGGTTTTTAAAAATGACTACATTTTAATATTAATATACTTGTAAAGTCTGAACTTCTATCTATAATTATAGAACTCTGCAAGGTTAAAAATATGTTTAAAATGTGAATTAATTAATTTAATTATACTTGGTATAAAGGAATAATCATTTAATTAAGTTTAGTATTAAGTACTATATAAGGTTTAGTTGGGATTACTTTTATTTAGTTTTTAATTAAGCAATAACTAAAGATCAAATTAAGAATTTCGGGATCAAATAAATAATTTTATTGAATACTTAAATTAAGATTATCCGCGATTAGCCCGATATTAATTCTAATTCTGAATAAACTTGGTAACTTTATTTTATTGTTTTAATTTGTACTCACTCAGTAATTATTATGTTGTAAACAAAAACGCTGGCAGTATGGGTACAACCAGCGTCATTAGCGTATCATTAGATCTAAACATATTATGGGATTTTAAATAATTTTTTTTAATTATATATTTAGGTTCCGCGCACTCAGATCTTTGTCTGTATAATACTGAATGTTAACAAGATCGCTCCTTGAAAAGTTGTTTATAAAACGGGGTCTGCGTTTAAGCTAGAAGTTTATTCCATTCAACATGGAAGTCTTTGATATATCCGTTACTATTTTGTTTTTTTCAATTTATTAATTACTCGATTAAAACTGAAAATTAAATTTGTATATTAAAGCTTAAAAGAAACATTAATAGACATTAATTTTCTTTCTTTCTAACTTTAAGTATTGTAATAAATTTGCATACTTGATATTCAATTTGTAAATATTAATGAGGTACATTCTTTCTCGGTTTATCTTTCAGTATTTACCTTTTTATTGATTAAGAGCCTGCAAGGGTATAAACATGTGGTGCTATCTGCTCTTCATTCCCTTAGGCCTTAAAAAATTCGCCCCTAACTTCGATACATATAGAGATCGGGCGTTTTACGTTCGAACTATCGAATGCAGAAAACTCCATTCGGACTGCATAGCGTCCGGGCTTTAATGGCACGCCGAGTCCAATGTGCGGATCAAGCGTATATGATTCCATTATGAACGTAGTCTGCAAGACATTGAGAGTTAATTCAGAATATATATTCGAGAATATGAACTACTCTTACGCCCTTCTCTGTGATACATTTATCCGCGATATCCGGTCGGTTTACTATGTGATTGGCATAGAAGTTGTACCAGATTTGTCTGTGGTCGTACATGACTTTGCAAAAGTCCTTGCTCAAGATATTGAGCGTCGTGGGCTGCCAGGTGCCGCGATCGAAGTACCGCAGGCTGCCAGCCATCTAAGAGTTTATATTTTAATACGTTTAATCCGAGTTCAGTAGAGTTATTGGGAAAGTCACCTCTATACGATCCGATGGCAGGACATCCCATATGAGGGTATGGTTACCGGAAACTGAGATTCCATCATCATCCATAGCAAAGTTCATGTTGCTTATATCAAACATGCTGTGAATGTTTTGGGTTCCCAGTGGCTTGTCCGCGCAATCGCTTAAGATGCGTTCGTCCTCCAAAAGGAATTCGTACTGAATACCCATGGCATAGTAGATCAGGTTCCCAAGGACGAGCTGTAGCCTCCAAAGCAAAATAACTCCGCGAAACATGGTTGGATTGTTAATAAAATAAATTCTACCGCTAGCCCCTTTTATATCAATTTGATTTTAATTGTTATAATTATTAGTTATTAATTATAGACATTTAACTTTGTCTAACATCCATAAAAAACTTCGATGCTTATCTAAAGTTAAAGTGTATAATTGAAGAGTTGATGAACTAACGTATAATTTACAAAATTATACCTTTTATTAAGAATTCAAGATCTAAGTTAGGATTAAATTTTTTTTCATTTAACTCTTTTCTATTAAATTATTTATTCTAATTAAACAATGATAAAGTTAATCCAAGATTTATGCGTGCTTATAACCAGCCTGATTAGCGTATCATTAAATCTACTTTTAAATTGTACGTTTTGCTTTTAAATGCATTGACAAGCGCGTTTTTTTTCAAATCTTGATCTTGATAGCCTTTCCTGTTTGACTTGTTTTTCATTAAAAATCTATTTTTAAATTAGACGTTAAGTATTTATATACCCGGTAAAAGAGTGTATTTCTTTAATCACGATGTGAGTAATAACTATCATTAACTAAGCCCTACATTATTAATAGAGCGAGTATAAAATGGAGTCCTCGTTCGTATTTCATTGCAAAAGATTCATAATGAATCGCCGTGCACCACAGATATATAAATTACTGATTGTTTTTCAACTTATCAACTACTCGACTGAAATCGAATATGAATTTCTTGTGGAGGATGGAGTTTTCTTTAATGAATGCAAGGGTATGCCGCCCAGTGTACTGGATATGCACGGCATGTTGGATATGACCAATCTAAATCTTACCCTGCTGGAAGACGGTCTCCATTTTTCGGGAAACATGACCCATATATGGCCAGACGTCCACCGATCAGATCGTCTTCAGGTCTGTAAGGAACTTAAATATGAGGTGAAAGCGTGTTGAACTATATAAATTATTCTCAGATGGCAGCAAGTGTTCAGTACTGGGATCGAGGATCTTGGGTGCCGACTATACTGAATATGGTGGTTCTAGATTTCTGCAAAGTTTTGTTCGATAAACAGCAGATCTGGTACAGCCCGTGGTCTTCACATATAAGTAATCGAGAGGAGATTGAGGAGAAGTGTTTCAATGTGCCGGGAGTAAGTTTCCAATTGTGGCTCGTTAGCTCCTGTAGTATCCATTTTAAGCATATTTTTATACCCTTGCAGGGTATTATAATTTCAGTCAGAAGTTTGCAACGCAGTGAAGGAATCATCTCCGACCCTATAAAGTATATATATTCTTGATCAGCATCAACAGCCGAGTCGATCTAGCCATGTCCGTCTGTCCGTCTGTCCGTCTGTCCGTTTCTACGCAAACTAGTCCCTCAGTTTTGAAGCTATCTGAATAAAACTTTGTATATATTCTTCTATATACTCTCACTCGTATATATGTCGGAACGAGCCGGATCGGTCAACTATATCATATAGCTGCCATACAACCGATCCGTAAATTTGTTGAAAAAAAATTATAACTTCACTATTTTTCAACATATCTTGATCAACTCTTGAATATAAGCTATATATATTATTATAGATTTTTAGATTAAATTTTATTAAAATCGGACTACTATATCATATAGCTGCCATAGGAACGGTCGGCAAAATTTTAGAAAAAAAATTATATTTTTGTCAGTTTTCAACATAATTTCTTCTTCTTTGAGATACTAGTATTTCATATTATTCCAGAATTTTGTTGTAAATTTCATAAGAATCGGACGACTATATCATATAGCTGCCATACAAAGGATCGGTAAACGTGTAGAAAAATTAAATTCTACCTTACATGTAAAAATGTGAAAAAATGTAAAAAAATGTAAAACTGTAAAAATTGTATGTATATGCAAGTAGTTCGTATTATATTATATTGGGATAGATTATAATTTATACAATTGGAATCTGCAAGGGTATACCAACTTCGGCGTACCGAAGTTAGCTTCCTTTCTTGTTTCTTTTACAGAATGTAATTATTTTTGAACCATTTACGGCACAGTTCAGATTCGGAAGTGGAATACAATTACCTCGTGCCCGCTATTTCATTCGTGTTATATTTTCTGCTTACAGCAAGTACAATATAAAGCGTGAAACGGAAATCTGCTACGAAATAATGGGAACTTTTTTAAAGATAAAAAAGAAGAAACATTAAAATTGGCTTGCTTTTCTAATATGAAATGTAATTACTCTTACCTTAAAGCGAATTAAGAGCTTGAAGCATAATTATAATGATGGATCATGGCCAAGAACTTTCTTGACTTGTGGAACTATCAATAAATAATTACCATAAAAAAAAATCCTGGGCTGCTCATCACTTTGGGGAAACGCCTGCTAACTTATGTAAGGTAATCCCCAGCTGACCTCAACTACCAACCGCTAACCTTTGAGCGGCGAGCAGAGCTTGTTAGCCTCGTTTGCACAGTCCGGAACAGCCCCCTGGCCCCTTAACCCCATCACCCACTTTACCCCCCCCCCAACATACACACACACACATGCACACTCGGACACACTTGGTGTTTTATAACTATTTGGCATTCGAGGCAGCAAGTCGCACCAGCAGTAGATAACGCCCCTTTTTCAACACTTTGAAAAAGTTTAAATATAAATTAAAAAGTTTTCCCATTTTTTGTTGTTGCCGCTACTGCTACTGCTTCTACTGCTGCTGCTGCTTCTGTTTTATTTGGTATGTATTTTATGTTCATGCAAAGTGAAAAGTTTGCCGGACGACATCGAACCCCAAAGGGGAGAGCAAAGCCAGCCAGCGGCCTGCCTCGTCCAATGGGCTTAATGCCGCGGCAACTGTTTAGGCCATTTAATCCCTTACCAATTTCCGCACTCGTTTCATGAGGGGAGAGGAGGAAGAAGGGGACTGCCGACTTGCCCTGATACTTATTAGGCTGGCCGGCGATTTATGCAATTCCTTGTCCGCTTCTGGTATTTGCAATACATTATTGCTGTCAGATGAAGTTGTCCTTTTGCAAAATTAATTGCATCCTTTTTGCGGGCGGATAGGGTAGTCCTGGCTGGGCGTTGTGGTCCTGTGACCGCAAGCAGACTTCAAGGCTGGCATTGTTGTAATATTTTTGTTAGTAAAATGTGGTCAAACTTTGGCAGCCATAAAGGCGCAGCAGCGCAAACAACTCTTCGGGCCCGTTCAGTTTGTTTGCCTGTGTTTGCTGGCCTGTGGAGTAAGAGGCTTGCCGCAAACATCTGACCGTAATGCAAACGCATTTGCTGCGTGCCACGCTCAAAGCGCCCAAAAATGTTGACCATCTCCGTAGCTACTTCCTTGCGGAAGGACCCAATACCTAAAACCTGCACCTACACACTTACATACATACATACATCCTCTCCGATCGTTAGTCGTTGCCCTGAAAGGCATCGCATTTGGCTGCTTGCGGCTTGCTTGAGGCACTCAACCTTGTGCTGCAGCTCTGAATGCAGGCAAAAATCAGTGAGCGAAATGCTTTTCACAATTCCGTGTGTGTGAGTGTATGCACTTGAAGAAATTTACATATATTTTTTGGAGAGCTTTAAAAGAGCTAAAGATATATTTAAATTTATTAAATTCAAAGTAATAAAAGCAGGAAGCGGTAACAAATAAGATGTAAGTGTTAAGTTAAGTTAAGTGTAAGTTAAGAGCTTGCTGTTTAACTTTAATTTTTAATTTTAAAAGGATATTTTACTATTCTTTCTTTTTCAAACATATTAACAATTAAGTGCAATTTTACAATTTATATTAAACCAGGAAATATTTCCAGTGCTTGTGCACTAAATGTAATCTTTGGTTGCGGCCATATATCTCCTTTGCAGCGGCTTTCCTTTGCTCTGGCTCCCAACAAAAAAACCGAAAAAGTGTGGTCGAAAAAAGGAAATTAAGTTCAATAAAAAGGAGCATTCGTAATTTATTAGGGTGAACCAGTTACTTGTCCACCTTCCTACCATGTCCCTGCTCCTTTCTCCCTCCTCGCACTCGGTCGATGCAATATTAAAGTTTTTGGCAGAAACCCATTTATTCAGTGAGTGCGAACTGCCATGTAGTTGCTCGTTTGAGTTTCAGTTTGATGGCACCGAGAAGAAGTTATCATTTTGACAAGTTCTTAATATGCAATTCCATTAAGCGGCAAGGCAAGGCGGCGTCGGCAGCAAAGTTCAACTGCTCCGATGTCCCACTTTCCAGACCCCATTCAGTCGCTCATTTATTCGCCCATTCAGCTTGCAGCGAATGAGAAGTGGAGGAGAAAAAATGAAGGAGCAAAGCATAATTGCATTTCGTGGACAATTAATTCCCATTCTATTGCCCATTTCGTCGTAATTTAATTGCAAATTACTTCCCCCCTTTATGTGTGTGTATTTGTAGACGTAATTGTAGCTTCATTTGCCTTCAGCTTATGCCTGGACACGCAAGGCGTTCCCACTTCCTTAAAGGGCTCCCTTTTCGCTACTTTGTTGGCCATTCATTTGGTCGCTTCCAAATTGCAAAACTTTTACGCAGCAGTAAATTCTGGAAAATTGCAGCATGTGAGCTGCTGCTGCTGCTACTGCTGCTGCAACTTTCCTCGGTGGTCACACAAAATTTATTATTAAAATTCACTCCACTCCATAGGAAGCACTTGAGCATAACATTGAATCTCATTTGACAATTCCGTCCTTCTATTTGTTTTGTGTTTCTTTCATTTTTTCCTGTGTTTTGCATAATTCCAAGCAAAGTAACTCCAGCGGAGTGGAACGACTCGACCAACAGTGGTAGCAGTTCTACTAGTTTTGGGAATAAAAAATAGATTAGGTATTAAATTGTAATAATTTTTCTTAAATCAGGTGTGGAAAGTATAATTTAAATACTTAAAGTTACCAAATATTTATAGAAAATGGGGCGAATATAGTCAATGTTCAAAGAAATTAATGAGTCATCTAAAACAATTATAGATTTATTCTTTATTTTGCTACTGAAAGGAAAGGGAAGCCTTGCCGTTTTCAATTTATTATGAAAATTATTCATAGCTTGAAAGCTTTAAAGAACACTAATTTCAATTGGAAAACCATTTTTGTGCTGGTTTTAATAATGGAAAATGGATTAAATTTTTTAAAAGTTAAAATTTGGCTAGGTTGAGTCTTATGAAAAATATATATGATTTCTAGATTTGAAAATGACTCCGTCACTGCGTTGTAATAACCCGGACAAGAAGCTAGTAATATTATTCTTACCAAATTTTAATTCGTTACTTTATTTTAAACAAGCCGAAGCTTATATACCCTTGAGGGAAAATTCATCATAACTAAGCGAAAAAAGATTCAAAAAAGATAATTTCATTTCGGAAAGCTTTCCTTTGGTAGTTTTTATTAGGTTAGAAAAGTATTAAAATATTTTAAATTTAAAAAGTAACATTTTTAGATGAATTTTTGAGTATTTTGGAGATGTAACCCCTTATAAAATTTTGAAAAGAATATTAAGAAAAAAATTGTATTGTCTAAATATAACTAGATCTACTCGGCTGTTAATGCTGATCATGAATATATATAAATATATTTTAAGGATCAGAAACAATTGCTTGACTAATGACTAATATTATAAAACCCTACAACAAGGCTATAAAAACTTCCCACTGTGCAGCAAAGCTTTCGGTAGGGGCTGCCATGGTTCGGGCGGAAAATGTGGGTGGCGGGGGCGTTGGTCAGCTGTGTGACACGAATCAAACAAAAGCGTCAACTTTGCACAGAGCAAATGAAAGCGGAAAGGCAAGTGTTGATAGAGGGGGCCGAGTGGCGGGGCTGCGGAGCGGTTGCTGTGCTTACATTGCCAACAAAGTAGAAAATCCGTAAGAATAACACAAAATTCTCGGCACTACCGCTCGCTTTTTCCCTCATTCTCTCTCTCTGTCTCTCTCTCTCTCTCTGTCTCTTTCATTGTCCCGCCTTGTTTCTTTCTCCGTTTCTGTCTCACTCTCTGTTCTTCGATTATCCGGCGACGTCTTTTCTGGTGATTGTGGCACCTGCAAACGAAGCTGCAAGCTGGGAAGGACGAAGGTTGGGGCAAGTGGCATGTGGCACAGACAAAGTAAGCGCCCCAAGCTGCAGTTTGCAGCTGGTTGGGCACTTGGAGAAAAGGGGATATAACAAAGGATATTATATATATGAATCCTTAATTTTTAAATAGTGATAACTGAGACTTTAAAGATGATAGCATTATTTTATAGAAATTTTATTTGGGTTTAATTTTCTTTTATATTTTTTTTGATGTACTCTATACATTTTTTCTTGCTGTGTGAGTGTGCCTCTCTGTTGCTGCTTCATCAGTGGCAATTGTTTAGCTGCGCTTTTTTGGCCATTGGATTCATTTGAAATTTATGCAAATTAAGTACGGCACACAGCAGAGCGGCGCATACTGCAGTTGCATAATCCTTGGGGCGCAAAGGATTTACACTTTTGCTTTTGCCAGATAATTATCTTAATTGCAATTTTCGCTGCTAGCTAGCAGCTCGCTGTTCGCCGCTCTCGACTTCCTGCTGCTGTTGGGGAAAAGCGGGAAATTTACAATTTAATTAAAGCTGCGCAAAATGTTAGCAGCTAAACCAATTAGTCGTTCAGTGTGTGAGTGTAGTTAGCATAACAAATTAAATGGCAATTAATTTGCAAACGCTTTCCAAAAGCATTAATAAATGCAGGCCCCATTCATTATTCGGCAACCTGCACTTGCCGACCGAAACTTTCATTATTTGCCATCGGTTTTCCTCTCTTGGCCTGCAGGGTTGCATCATTTTTCAAGCGGCGGCAAATGAAAGCACTTAATCTTGCTCCCTGAACTTTGCCGCAAACTCAACTCAACTCGACTCGAGTCGAGTCGACTCTACGCAGCTCAAACCGTAGCCAAAGCAAACACTCTGCACTCTTGTAATTTTAATCAATTCATCTTAATTTCGTTTGAAGTGCACATTAACCTAATGGACAGACAGCCGGGAAGGGCGGAAGGGAGTTCCGAGGAACCTACTTCCACCTACCTACCCCTGGCCAATAGGTGACGGTGCCCTATTAAAATGTTATCTTCTACTTGGGTAGTTGGCCAACAGGATGAAATATAAATACTGAATATATATCTCCGGCTCGAGCTCGGTCTTGCCCTGTGGTCCTCGGATGTCTTAGGCGGTGGCGGAAATGGCGAGGTGGGCAAGGTGATGTTTCATTTTCACATTTCCCATTTATCTTGTTTAACCGAGAAGACGCCTCAAGGTGGCTCCGTGGTTCTCCGCCTGGCAAAATGTACAAATGATGTACAGCTGAGAGAGAGCTTTAGCTAACTCTCTAACTTAGGTTAAGCCCAAATGAACCAGAAAGATCTCGAGAGATTTAAATATTTTGGCCACAAGAAACAGATGTGTGGCAAGCATTTAATTAAAGGTATTTCTTGGCTATTTATCTAGAAGAAACTATTTGGTATTTGGAATAATTCGCCTTCCTATTCAACGATATAGACTCAGAAAAATCCAAGAAAATCACCCTGAAATAAACCAAAGTAATGATGAGCCACCAACAACTTACTTGAAATATGCACTTAATATAGCCTGCTTTTGGGGCTTGGGAAAATATGGAAATTACGGATGCATTTGTAAGCAATAACAAATCATTTTTTGATTAACTCATGCGTGTCAATTAGACGTAAATCAAATATTTTCCCAACACACAAGCACACAAACACACACTCACTCAGAAAGACACACTCAGACAGATGCACAAATAGCTAAGAGAAAGGAGTCGGGGAGTGGGTAAGGAAAAATGTGGAAAAAAGAGGAAATCATGCCAAGGAAATTGCAGTCAACAACTAAAGAAGCATTTGCCTCCTTATTTGCCTTCCGTCTGAGATTCACCGCCTCCCTCCGACGCCATTCGCCATCGCCATTCGCCATTCGAGAATTGAACTCACAAAGATGTATGCAAATGCAGCATAAACAAAATTCAGCATATTTATTTCTGAGGAGCGGAGGTAAAACGTATTTTTACGCTTCATTGGAATAAAAAATATATGACTTTCTGCTGAGTAGAGAGGATGCGCCCGGGCTACAGGATATGCGGATGCATTGACAACGATTTCCGCTGAGCTGCAGGATGCCCAGGTACGAGTATTCCTCTGATACGCAAAGGAAGCGATTAAGATGCAGCCACATTAGGCAGGCCTCACTGCACTGGTTTCGGTTATCGAACCTGGCCCCAAATCAGATCAAATTAAATACGCTCGCTGATTAGATTGCAAAGATGATGGCAAAGTAGCAACCAGTCAAGTACGGCCAACTTGGCCAAAAGGAAGAGCGACCCGAACTGAGGCAACGCGAGGCGACGGCAACGTCAAATCTAAATGAGGTTATAATTAAAAAAGTTTTCTTATTTGCCGTTGCTGTTGCTGCTGCTGCTACTGCTGCTGCTGCTGTGCTGCTGCAAATGAAGAAACAAGTAATTCGCCTAATAACGAGCTTATGTAATTAGCTCATAAACAACACAGAAGCAGGTCCAGCAATTGCAGCCCCCGAAAACAAGTAAAAACAGCAACAAAAATTCAAGAAAAACAACAGCAGATAGGGAATCGTACAAGTCAAAATGTAATGAAAAAGTTCTGGCAGCGAAAAAAGTTCGAGGAAATTCGAAGGTAAGCTGAAAACGGCGCAAAAACCTGTCGCCTGTCCTTCCGAAAAAGTTCCGCAACGCCCACACCTCCCGTCTCTTTTATATATATTCTATATATATTTTATATATATAGGGATGGTGAAAATGGTAACTGGTGTGTATGTGCAATTTGATAATTCGTACATCGTTAGTCAAGTCAGCCAACTGCTGAGGAAATTATCAAATTGAAATTGGATGGAAAAGGTCGCCAGTTTTGCTTGATTTTCGGTGGCAGGATATGGCGCAGGTGATTACGAGGGACTGTAGGAAAATAAAACAGAGCAGAGACAAGTTAAAGTTGGAGGAAACTTAACTGTGAGTTAAGCAAAAATATTTTAAGCCTGTGCTGAAATTTCACTAAAAACTCAAAAACCTTTGTCGGTGGAAGATAATCGATTCTTAGGCTTGGATAGGTCAACCGCAGGACCTCCAATTCGAACATAATTAACCACTACAGCGCTCGTTAATGCTCGTTACGGTCTCCTATATCCTGTGGCTCCATGGTTACTCGCCGTCATGTGGAATCACTCTTTCATAGAGACTGTCCCCAGTCGCCGGTGGCCTGGTCATCTCATCGGAATCCCCTGGAACCGCAGGCTGTGTGTGCGGCCAGCAACACTTCCGCTGACATTTCAATTACCTCCACCACTTAATAACAGAGGGACAGACGGTCAGATGGTGGGGACTGCAGATGGGAAAGGATATGGGAATGGGGCTCGGGGAGAACAAAGCCTGGCCGCCAGCAGTTGACCAATGCCATTTGGCATGTGTGACTGACTATGACTATGAGACCAGGGCCCTCGTGGCGAGTAGCAATTTTTTGATTAATGTGTCTGCTACAAATTACAAAAAACGACCAGAACGGCAGACAATACGTGATACCGAATGCAAAACCCGTTCGCACTCCGCACTTGCGTCCGCCTAAAAGGACGGCCCCCCCGTTGGGCACCAACGAAATGAAATAAACTTGGCTACTAATGTGGCAACACCCCAAACTAAATCTGCAGGCAACACGATGTGATTTGTGCTCGGCAAAATGTACTTTATAAATTTCTGGTAAAGTGGCAAAGACAGCCGAGCGGTGGCAGTCAAAAATGATTTTCTAATTAAATTGCTGGAGAAGAAACTTTGGCGGGAAAAACAAAAATATTTCGTCTTTGGCCCTGGCTTGCCTTTCGCTTGGCGAAAAACTTTAAAATTCAATTAAAAATAATGCGGGTGCGCTGGCAATTCCTGGGACGGGGACGGGGGGCATATGGCATAAGCTGACTGACTGACTGACTCACTGACTGGCCGCATGCAAAATGAAATACAAGCCTGAGACGAGCATTAAAAAGACTCGCAAACTTGCAGCAGCAGTAGAAGCTGCGGCTGTTCCCGTTACTGTGTCTCGCCAGTAATTTTGTGCTAAAAATTTTACTAAAAATTACTGCCAAAGAAAATTTGCACATAATTTGATTAAAAAGTTACACGCATTTGCTGTGGCGTCAACGCCAGCGTAGACGTAAGCAGCAACTTTGTAGTACTTTATGGAAAAACGAGCACAAAAAATATATAATATAATATATATGTATATCACGAAAATTAAAAGTGCTGCGGCTGGTGTGGCAAGGTTGCGGTCTGTGAAGCTTTGCCTGGAGTACAGTCGGGCCTCTGCAAACAGACACCTTTTATATTACAAATAAATATATTAATTCATCAGTTAAAAAACACTTCTCTTAACTTTATAATTCAAGTAGAAAGTATAAAGCAAGAAGGTAAACTAATTAAATTACATTTGCTTTTCAGAAAAACACTTCACCGTAGACCACTCTCCTTGAACATATATATCTATATTTTTCCCTGCTTGTATTATCCCGCTTACAATCTCAGTCGGACTCGCACTAAAGTCCTGGCTGAAGGACGAGGCTTTCGCAGAGTGAGGGCCGGGAGACTTATTGCGGCTTTAACGCTTGAAAAGTTGGCTAAAGAAAACTTTCGAAATGATTTCGCTGCAACTGGAGATCCTTGTGAGTCCAGGCCTACTACACATTAGTTGCTCTTTCCCTTCTCCTCCCTCTTCCAGAGTTGCAACTCTCGAACTCAGCTTAGGAGTCCAACTTTGTGAAAATAATTTGCCAGCAAGTCGCACCGAGTGTCGGATATCAGAGTAAACACAATCCGGGATCCGAGAGGCAGTCTTCATCAAATGTCTGCCGAAAAGTGGCAACTCTGACAACGAGGATCTGTCAAAAAAAAAAAGAAAGGAAGCAGAGAAAACAAAAAGGGGCAAATGGGAAAAAAGTTGGCAACTTTTGTCTAGCTAATCAAATATTTGCAGCCAGCGAGCTAGGGAAAATGGGAAACTCCATGGACTGGGGCGGACCGATGACAGAAGGCATTCGTGCGAAGTACGGTGAAGGACTCAAATCCTTTTAGGCACGTGTGTGTGTGCAGAGTACCGTTAATATGACAGGAACACCATGCTCAAGCGTGCGTGTGTATGTGACATGCAAATCTTGTTTGTCAAGTGCCACGTCACAGTCCCCGAAAAATGAGTAACAAAACTCGTTGTTGCTGCTGCCGCTTCTGTCGCTCCTGCCCCTTGGGGTTGAAGTGCGTTTTTTAATTGAAAATTATTACGGAAAAGTTGTAAATCCCCCGTATTAACTGCGGGGGAGTATGTGAGAGGGGGAAGTAAATGCTGCACGCGGAACAATAATGGTTCGTAACTGAAGGAAATATCATAATTTACAAGACTTCAAATAAATGTTTTAATTCTCTAAATTTTTAAATACAAAGTTTAGGAATGAATTGTGAGCATTATTTATTGGAAATTATATTTTTCATAAACGTTTATTTAAAAAATTAATTTTCATAAAACAATAAATAAATTTTTCTTGTAGAAAATATTTGAAATTTTATTTCATTTTATTTCTTACATTCTCCCAACTTCAAGTGTATCTCCTACACTTCATTCTTCACACTTGTCTTATATTATTCCTCTTATATATTTGTTTTAGGTATGTTTTTCTTTCAGTGTCGGGCTTTACTCACTCAAATTATTAGAGGGGCCAAAGGTGGTCGTCCGCATACAACGGATTGATGTTGTTTAATTAAATTAAGCCGCCGCGGCGCCACACGTCCGCCCCATCATCCCATCATCCCAACTTTGACCCAACTCTCAGCTGCCTTTGTTGTGGCATAAAGGCGTTATTAATATGCTTATGTGCTGCGGATCCGCTGCAGCAAGTATACGGACGGAGTAAGTATCGGGCGAGAGTCCGAAGGGTTGCATTCGCAGCCAGCCAGGTGCTTAACATAATGCCACACATTAAATTTTAAGTGTCAATGGCGCCGCTTCTTTGTTGCCTTTCATTATCATAATGCTGCTAGCCATAAAAATGCTCAACTTTTTGGTCCTTGTAAAGGACCCTCTCCCACCAGAGTGGATGCTTATGGGATCGTATATAGCTTTATGTCTCTGCTGAGGCTTAAAAAAAAAGAAGAAATAATCTCCAAATTGTTATCTTAAAAAAATTTAACTGCGCGGATTAATTGTTTCATATAATTTGGGGTCTAAAAAATGTGAATTAAAATTATATAGAACTCCATTAAGTGAGATAAAGTGGTCAAGTTTATTTTTTTACACTTAAGATGAGTATGTGTTTAGCTGTTTTTAGCTGAGCTATAAAATAAGTGACTAAATTTAAGAGATAAGTTCTTAAAACACTCCGTAAATTCGTTTTCCAAATAAGCAGTAAACATTTTTTGATAGCTTGAAATAATCGGAAAATTCAATTAAAAATATACCTTAAAAACCCGGAAATAATTGTTTATTAAAAGATATAAATTCATAACAATGAAATTAATTGAGCATGGAAAAACTGTGCGAATTTCGTTTTTTGGAAAACTAATCGATCGAGTAAAAGTACTTTCAGAGTGGTAAATACAGTATTTCCTGTAAATAAAAGAACTCTCTGCTCTAAAAGCTTGTTCAAATAATTTGCAACTAAGTGGTTCTTCTTGTCCAGTCCCCTCTGTACTCCCCTTTGTTCGCTTGGCTTGCTCTGTTTGTTTGTTTATTTATTTGCTTGTTTGTCTATTTTGATTTATTTCATTTGGAAATGATGCAGTGCCGTCTTGGTTGTCGTCAACCTTCCCCCGGGATGGCCTGGGCTTAGCTAGTTGAGGGTTAGAAACACTCCAGAGAGAGAGTCGGTAGTTTGCCGGCAAATGGCTCACAGCTATTTTTATTTAATTTTTGTCCCAGCCATGATACTCCACTGACATCCAATCCTTAGAGCGGCTCTTATTTGTTCATGAAAATTGCAGTTTCTGTGATATTTGCCCTCGGTCCGTCGGGCACAAGGTATTCCATAATAATTTTCAATTTCTATTTCGCTTTATTTGTTTGTTCTGTTGTCACCCCGGAATTTCATATCCTTGGTTTCAAGTACCTTGGCAAGCTTCTTATAAGTTTTAAATACCTCTCTCGCCCTCTCTGTCTCAATCCCTCTACATGTACTTTGGTTGGTCAAAACTTTTTAATTAGCCTGATCTTGAATAAAAAGCGAAAATTTTTAATTACAGCAAAGTTTGTGCCAAAGAAAAACTTATTTGAAAGGAAAGTTTCCTGGCGGGCGAGCGGAGGAAAAAATGTCAAACAGATCGCAGGGCTTCGGCTCCATATAGGGATTGTTTTGACTCTCCTTCACCGTTATGCATAATACGCTCATTATAGGAGAGGCGAACCCCAAAAAGGGCGGCCAGATGGCATTTTGTAGTCTTCGCACGTTCGTAAATTGCGCTCATTAAATTGCAAATTTAAATTTAATTAGTTATTTATGCAATTTGATATTTTCGCAGGCTGTTTTCTATTTTGTTTGCGTTCTGCGGCCATTTCAATGTAAATTTCATCACGATTTGTTATTCATATTGAGTTGGCTCGCGTTTTTTCGCGCATGTATTAGTTGTTTTTCCGCCTTTAATTTCGGGCCCGCCATTATTTTATTTGTGCATTACGTGTTATTTTTGTTTTTTTTTCTATAAATATTCAGTGGCTATTAAATGCAGTTATACATATTAAAAATTTGTGCTGCATTTGTGATTTTTTGCATTTTGTCTGTGGCAAATAAATATTTGATTGCCCATTTGTCACACATTGACCCGAATGGAATAATTTCTGCGCATAAATATTAATGAGTTTCGCCTGGTCTGTTTAAACTTAGTGCTCATTTAAATGTCATTAGCTGGATGTCATGTCAGTTATGTTGGGGTGCAGTAATCGGCATAATGTCAACCATTATCATATCCTGCGGTGGTGATTTTCAGTTATCTGAATTTGGAAGTTATTTTTGCATCTGTTTATCAGCTGGTCACACTAATTGGTGAGTGTGGCCATCTATCTGTGGATAATGAGTTGGAAATTGCACTATTCTTTGTTATTATTTTTTATAAGCTGTTGAGTGTTACCTAAACTTATGCGAGTATATAAATAATTTTGAATTACATTTTTTTAACTGGTCACACTAACCGGTTAATGTGGCCATTCATCCTGCAGATAATTTGTTGAATATTACAAAACCAAAGGAATTCAGTTATGGCATCATGTTAACCATATTCATATTTTATTTCATAAATATATATTTTATATATTTTAAGAATTGTTTTTCAAGTGGTCACACCAGCGGATCAGTGTGACCATGCAATCTGCATATAATTTAATATTAATATAATTTAATATTATTATAAAGAAACACACACAAGATAAGTAGAATGAAGCCAGAACATGTATAAGTATTATTATTATTTAAATTTAATATTTCAATTGCTGTCAGGCAATCCCAGATTCCCAGAATCAAGTCCTATTAAAGCCACCTTCTCCCGCCATAATCCATCCCCACTTATCGCAATCGCTTGTCATGTGCAAATTTGTTTGCGAATTTGTAAATAATTCCAAATTCATTCACTCGACTTTTTTTTCTATCACTGCCTCGCTTTTTTCTATGGCTACGCATCAAGTTGATTTATTTGCCTGGAAACTTTCTTCACTCTCGGTCGTCTGTCTGTCTGTCGGAAAATGATTTACATAGGGATAATAGAAAAAAAATAAATTGATTTTAAATCATTTCAACAGTGTGTAGGCAGCACCAAGCGACACTCCCTGCCAAGTTCCCATTCTCCGCGCACCGCATTTGTATGCAAATACGCGTGAAAATAAAAAAATAAAAAAGCGAGAAATAAATAAAGTAAAAATAACAAAAGGCAAGTTAACGAGTATTCAAAAACGAGATTAAAATAGGAGTGCTCTGTGAGTGCCGCATGCTGTGATTTATACGCCCCAGTCCAGGCCATTCCCATGCCATCATCATCATCATGGTCGTCGTCGTCGTCCTCCTCCTCATGATGTCACATCAGCTGCACCGAGCAAGAGCTGGGAAATATTCCATTTTATCTGGGGGATCGGCATACCCCCGTCGCAATCACTCTTTGCCCGCTGGACAGGGTAGCTCAAGATATTATTAACATGTTGCTGCACAACACACTGGCCCCCAAAATTGATTCGCAACCTTCGTGGGGCATGAACGAGGATGTCGAGCTGGATGTGGATGTGGAGGAGAGGAGGAGCGAATTGAGCCGTGCTCAACCCTGTTACATTCTCGTAATCTTTGGCAAGAGGCATTTTGGCATTTTGCATAGTTGGAGGCTACAGTCGGGGGCAGAAGTCTGCATACCCCATGATTTAGTCGCTCAGTCACAAAATATGGAAATTGCTCATGTCTCAGCCTAGGCCATGTCACGGCTCCCGCCTCTCTTCTCACCTGCCGTTGCGGTTTTTGTGACATGCCGCATCAATCCATCGCCATTTTCTGTCTCCCGATGGGGAACTCTCTCTCTGTATGTGTGTGTGTGTGTGTTGCAGCATAGCGCAGGATATAGTCCTGTTCGATCTTTTGCCAGCCAGATACGATGGGTTGCGGTGCTGCTCCTGCGATGCTCCTGTGAGCATCCAGAGCCGGCAAATTGAATAGATTGCTAGGTGGACCAGCCGCAGTCGCAGTCGCTTGCTGGCAGCATTTTGCCCCGAATTTTGCATACATAAATATTTATGAATTTATTAAAAGTGAACCACACTCACACACACATACACACACATTCGTTCGCTGGGGCATCCTGGCGGCTGACTGGATGGATGAATGCATAAGTCAGCCGCTCACGAGGAGAAAGAGGTAAATGCAGAGCAAAAAATTTGTGCGACCAAGAAGATTTGTTTTACTTAAAAAGATAATTATAATATGTTTATTATTTAGTTAATTATTAATTACAAATTTGTTGTAATTAGGAAGATGTATGAATCAGGGAGAACATAGTGACTAATCCTTTGTCACAAATTTATAGTCACCTCTGACATGCTTTTCTTCCCTTTTTTTTTAAACAAAAAATATATCTATTAAATATTTATATTTTCTATTTATTTTCCCAAGTGCAGGCGACTTGCAGTTTGTCCTGGGGACTGGGGCTAAAATGGAAAAAGGCCGTGGAAAATGGGTAGCCTAGGCCATCGCAGCCGTCAGCAGCAACGCCTGCACACATGCCACAGCCACCGACGGGGAAAAGGGAGCAGAATGGAGGGGCATCCACCATGCAGCAGCAACAGCAACAGCAGCAGCATGCTCCGTGTACAGCGAAATGTTTGGTACATTTTTGGGAAAATTTGCACCACATAGCGCCCCCTGAAACCACACCTCACACCCCTGGGGTCCGCCCCTTCGAACCAAAAATAAAGAAGAAAAAAAACGAGGAAAACTGTACAAACTGGCGCGTTTCGTTGGCTCTGGGGCTCTCCGGGTGCGGGCCCTGGGTTTTCGGGGACCAGGTCTGGGGTCCATTCATTTGCACCAGAACAAGGCAATCGCATATTTGTGGCATGAGGACGCTGAACGAAATTGTCAAGTTTTTGAATGCCTCAGTGGCTCAGCGGCTGTCGCTGTCGTTCAAACTGTGGATAAGGACGAGGTCCACCGAAGGATCATACACCCAAAGAAATCGTTGATTAGTAATTACTATAATTAATTAAATAAAGTAGTTTCTTAGATTTAAAAGAGAGAATTTAAATTTGAAAGACACGAGATTACGAAATTCTAAAAGACATTAGAATATATCATAATTAAAAAAAGTTCTATGTTTGAGGCACAGTTTTTTTATCCTGGATTAAATTCCGTGGATTATGATATATGTTTTCAAATAAACTTGTACATTTTACAGGACTTTTCTTCGACTGCATGTCCTTGCCCGCTCGTCCGTGCTCTGTGGCCCTCGGGCAACGCATAATGCATGAAGTTGTCATTATCAGGGCCAATTCAATTGAGAATTTTCGTGCCTAATTCGGCACAGAGGAGCGCAGGACCAAGAGAGCAGGAGCAACAAAAGAAACCGAATTTCGCATAATTGAAAATTTTTGGTGGTGCAAAAAGGGGCAAAGGCCACGTTGATTGCGAAAATTTTGTTTGACCATTGACATGGCACTTGATTATACCTTTTGCAACTCTGCAGAGTGTGTGTGTTGTGTTGTGCTGTGAGTGTTGTGTGTGTGGCTGCCACGAGGTGTGGTGGGTGCTGCCAAAGTAATTTTAACTTGATGTCAAATTCAGCAGAGTCATTCATTTTCAATGTCGATGCATAATTTTCGGTGAGTTTTTCGGCTACGGCTTGTGGAGTGTGAAGGCCACTTGAGGAGGCCTGCCACGTAATTACCTGAGGCACTGTAATTGCCCAGGACGAGGGTCCTCGAGAGTGACGCGTCGCTTTTGCGGCTCCTTACTCATCACTTTCGAACTTCTCATTCCTCAAGCCTCAAACGGAGCAGGAGCATTTGACTTGAACGCAATTTATGCAAATTTCTTGGGGAAAGACAACGCACATGGCAATCAGTCGAGAGTGAGTGTGGGTGAGTGAGTGTGTCTGTTGACAGGCGGATCTGAACCCATGCCGGAATCCCCGAATCCCCGATTCCAATTCTCCCGGCACGTCCAGCCTTGGCACATTTAACAAGGCAAGCCGCATCGAAATCCGCACGATTAGCATAAACGCATTAAAAATCTGCCACCCCCAAAGCGGCACACATGAGCTCTCTCTCTCTCTCTTTCGGTTTGTCGAAAATAATGGAGGTTTGGGGCACGGGGGTTCTTCTGGGATGGCGGCTTTGGTGGGGTGGAATTTATGGATTATACTGTTTGTTTTGACATGCTCGATGACAGCGTCAGCGGCGGTCGTTCAAGGCAAGTGAAATTTTCAATTGCCAAAACATGTTGCATGCGGCAGATACACCGGCAGAAAAAGAGGGGAAATAATAGAAAGAAATTATTAAATTTAACTGAATAAAAACAAAGAAAACTAATAATAAAGTTAAGAATTTTTTAAGATTCTTCAATCAAATCTACGGAAACAATTAAAAATAAAAAAACCTTGACTTTTAAGTAACTTCTTTTTCCATTTAAGCAACTGTCATCTTTATGACTTGCAATCTTATTGAAATAAATATTTGTATATCAATGTAATACTTTTCTTTATTCTCTATATGTAAAAACCATATTTAAGAGGATTATCAAGACTTTAAATTAAAACAAATTCATTTAAAGTTTAATCATAATAAATATTTTTACTAGTACCATTTTGCAAAGCTACACTTTAAAGTTTCCACAAATGTTTACCACAAAAATATCATTTGTTAAGCCTCGCAAAAAAACACTATGCAAAAAAATCTAAATAGGATAAAATAAATCAAGTATCCTTGTAACAATAACGCTCTTAGAAAAAATCCATTTTTTTCCAAAAGATTAACCTTTAAAGTATCATTCAATCGGCAAAAAGGAATGTGCGGCCTGTCGCTAAAAAGAGCATTCAATATGCAAATTTTTATATTAATTTATATTTAATCGGTTTTTAGTGCTGCAACGGCTGCTGCAAGCATACACACAACCACAGACATGATGCCATCAGTGGGGGGTTAAGTTATTCGGAAGGAGACCGTGGAGGTTCACTGAATGCAATCATAAATAAACAGCACGCATCTAGCATACTTGCATGTAAATAAGGGGGGCAGCGACAACAATGCGCCGTCACAACAGGCTTTCCATTTTCCACACTCCACTCCATGCCACCCCCTCTCCCCCCCTCCCTGCTGTTGTCATCGTAATTTAACATTTTTCCTTCAACTTGCATCGTCTGCGGCATGCATCACTCACTCACTTAGCACCGCATGGCCCTTCCTTTACGACCTTGGCTGAGACTGAGGGGAAAAGTGTATAATTTTTATAGTCTGTAGACTTTTAAATTATTAAAAACCATATAAAAAATATATATATTTATTAGTTTTTGAAATAAAGTTCATGAATTAATTCGTTAATATAAGAGATATATAATTTATATTTGTATATTTATAACTTAGGAATTTGTATCTATATTTCTATAAATATTCGATTTATTTTGAGTTTTTGAATCTTTTAAAATTAAAATACTTAAATTTTCAGTTTCATATATTTTTTCTGAGTGCACAAAAAATTGCATTTCCAAGCGGACTGAGCGCTGATGAGCTCTGTGCATTGCACACTCCGTGGCGCAGACTGCCAACCTGCCACGGGCACCGCCCATCAGTTATTTGTCTCGCGTGGCATTGTTTGTCTTGCGAGTTGGTGCTGCAAGCTCGCTGGCTGCCTCATTTGCCGCTGCCGCTGTCGCTGTCGCTTTAATGTGTGGGTAAATGCGACAAAATCAAGTTAACTGCCAGCATTAACGCACATGCAGTCAGCCAGCGAGCGAAACTTTCGCCGCGACTTTGCCAACTAACTGAGTTTGCAGCGCAAATGAAATTTGCCAAAATGCCAGCCCCCAGCCCGACATCAAATTACGGCGCCATCAGAAGGATTTTAAATCAATTGGAGGCGAGGCTGCGTGACAAATAAACCTAAGCGGAGCGACCACACTGCGTATGCGCAATCAGGACATGCGGCCAATGCTCCTTCTCCTGCTGCTGCTCCTTCTAATGCTCTAGCTCCTGATGCTCCTGCTCTTGCTGAAGCGATTAGGACGGGCGACCATCACACGACCACGACCCTTTGTGCGGGGCATTATCTGCGTGGCCACTTGAGCGAGTCAAAGGGGCACTTTGATCTCTGCGCCCCAAACCCCGTCTTGCACCTGAGATTTGGCCATTCAGGGCCAATCCGACACGGTGAAAAATAAACCAGAGCAAGTTTTCAAAAGAAAGAAAGGAAATTAATAATAGAGAGAGCTCGATATGCACATTTTTTTAGAGCTTAAGTTCCTTCTAGATTTATATTGCTAAATAAATATATCTTAGTTTGTGTTAAACATTTTCCTTCTCAGTGCCGTCGTCTTGATTGCCTTCGGCCATCAGGCTCTTCATGTTGTGGTCACTAAGCAATGGATGTGGACACCTGATTGAGGGCCCATCACTTGAAGTTTGCATTTGGCCATAATGGCGGACGCTGCTAATGCACTGATTAGTCAGATGCACACTGGCCCGGTCCAGGAGGACGGGGGAGCTCCTTTGAGTTCGATGCAAGAGTATTTCCAATAATTAAACAATCCAGGTACAGGGCTCCCCCACTTGAGTCCATTGAATCGACTCGAATCGAATCGAATCGAATCGCATCGAATGCGAATTGAATTCAATGGAGATTTCGGTCAGAGAGGGTGAGGACCTCAAGTGAGTGGCATGTTGCACTTTAACCGGATTCTGCCGCCGGCTGGGAGTGAGGAGAGTTGTCTGACTATCCGGTGGCCACACACACTTTTTTTCCCCTGGTTGGTAGAAATCAATTTATGCCTGGCCAACGTTTGAACAATTTCTGTTTCTGTTTCGGTCTCGGTTTCCGTTTCTGTTTCGCTTTGTGCAATTGACGGGCCAATAATTAAGCCAGGGTCCTGGGAAAACGCTTGGAAAAACGCTTGGAAAAACGCTTGAAAAGAGCAGGAAAAAAATAAGGATGTTAACTAACAAAAAACTATGGTAAAAATTAGCGAAGAAGTTGAAAATAGTGGCGCTACGAATAGCAAGTATATTTTATATTTAAATATTTATATATCTGATTTATGAAATTGAGATTTCTAAAAAAAAATGCAGTTAATATCTGTTTGTAGACCGCCGTCGCCGTTGCAAAGTCAATTTCCTTGCTGATTTAAATTTCAAAGCAAATGACAGAAGGTGTTGCTGCGCTGCCGCAAACTGGATTAAATTTCGTTTAAAATGTAAATGGCAAAGCGTGATAGACAGGTTGGGCTTGTCTTTTGAATCATATCCAAATTTCGTTTACGCCGCTGAAACTTCAAAAAAAAAAGAAGCGTTAAAGGAAGGAAAAACTAAACAAACACCTCATCAAAGAACATCAAAGGCCGCCCAAAGGAAGAAAAAAAATGGAAACCCAGGGCCCAGGAAAACCCCAAACAATAACCGGCTGAGGGGAGGAAAATCAAAAACGAAAAAGAAACGTGGGACGAAGAAAGGAAAACATTTTGGTGCGCACAACGCAGAAAATAAAATCAAGAATTTCACACCTTATCAATTTTGTTAGATTAACAAAACGAACAATGGGGTGGGCGGCACCACCACCACCACCACCACCTACCTTTTACCCCTGGAAATTGCATCATCAACGTCCTTGCCGCAGTGTGATCGACATCATCATCATCATCATCATGTTCATCGTCATCGTCATCCTAGCGATGCAGGAAAGCCACCGTCGCCGCACTTTGTCATTAAGGAAGTCAAAAACTTCGACCCCCAATCCAGGCGGCTGGAGAACTGGAGAAATGGAGAAATTGGGGTGGCTTCTCTCTCTCTCTAGAAAGCCCAAAGAAATGAGGAGAAAGCCGGAGAAGGGAGCCAGGGAGACATTGGTTTGGCTTTGTGTGACAGCCACGTTGACATTTATTTTGATTTCAGTTTCGAGTGCAGGACCTAAGTGGGTGAACTTTCTATTTCCCCGCTGCTGTTATCCACTCCAACCTGTTTACCAACCCCAGCCCAGAAAATGCACTAAGAGAAAAATCCCTATATTATCCTAAAATTATATAGCAAAAAAAGCTAAGATTACTTAATGTCATACCATTTATTTCTTTATAGGTTTTATTGTAACTTAAATATATATTAAATATCCGAAATATTAAAAAAATCGATTAATCATAATATTTTTCTCAAGTGTATACATGCTAATGTGCATCTTGGCTTAGCTTTTCACTCAGGGGATGGCCTTTTTTCTTTGCTGTCGCTGCCACTAAATTGAATTTTATGTGGCGGATGCCAACTTTGATGTGTGCGTTTATTAATGGTTGCTGGGAACTGTCAGCCGGGCCAACTTTGGGGGGGAGGGGGAAGGAGTGGGGAGTGTCGCCTAAATGGGGTCTAAATCAGCTCTGATAGAGCGCAGACTTTACGGTAATTGCAGCAGCACAAACAGGGGCGAAAACTCGCTGTGGATTCGATGAAATATGGCCCGCAAAAATGCCTCGCACAAGCAACGCCTCAAAATGCCAGCAATGTCCTGTCCGGCTGCCCAGCTGCCCAGCGGCTGCCCGGCTGCCCGGCTGACCAGCGGCTGCAAAAGTCCGGCCATCGAGCGGCTTGAAATTCCATGCATAACTTGTAGCAGCAACGAGCAGACGAGCATATGTAAAAAGCGGAGCCAGCCAGCGACACATACTCTAAGTACACACGAACACACATAGCTGGCGGGTTTCCATGACATAAAAAAAGGAGAAAATCGTCGGGTAGCAAAGGCAAAAAAAAAAAAAAAAATGAGAATGGAAAATCTAGCCCAGCCAAGTCTCTAAATTGTGTGGCCCTAAAAGTGTCCGGCGGCACATAATGCTCAGAGTACATGCACTTGAAAAAATACTAAGTTTAAGAAGTTGATTTAGTTATTCAACTATTACAATATTATATTTTTAATTATTTGCATACTCATGAAATAATAATATATTAGCTACAAATCTATTTGAAATAGATTTTCCGCTACTTTAATATTTTCTTTGCCACAAAGTGCATCTCCTACGAATCGTCATATATAAACCTTAATCCTGCCTTTATCTTATTTATTCTTCTCTAAAACTATATACGACATTTTCCCAGTGTATTCCCACATACACAAATCTGTCTGTGTCCTTGCCACATGCAACGTCTGATGCTCCTGCTGCTCGTGCTGCTGCTTCTGTTGCCCAATGGCCGCAAGGAATTTCACACAATTGCTAGAAAAATTGCAGAAAATTGAAAATGTGCGAGAGCGCATAAATTTTTACTGCGTCACTTGTGAATGCTAAATTGTTGTTATTTATGTGGGCACTGTAAAAGCCAAGGTCCCGCCCCTTGTTCCCCCTTCCCCAGCCTGGCACAAGAATAAAATCAAATCTCTAAGAGCGTTTAAGACACAGATCGAATTCATTTTGCACATGACAATGCCAAAAGGGAGTTATCTTACCAACTTTAGAGTGGCATCAGACGAAAGGCGATAAGAAAAATCCCTGTGGCATCTCAAGGTCACTGGGAAGGCGAAAAAATACAATAAAACCTGACGAGTTTCCACGATTTTCCAAAATGTTCACATCACTCCCCGCTTAAGGACATGCAAGCCGGCGTGGGCCAGGAGTCGAAAGAAGTTGAAGCCATAATGCGACATCGAGGAGATGATCAGAAGGCCTACACCTAAAGATATGGCACCCTTTTCGAGACCATTAATCCAGTTGGGCAATTTGAAGCCCGGCGGGTTCCTCTCCAGCTCCATTAGCACCTCGGCCTCCCGCTCCTGGCAGCTCTGCCCGTAGAGCATCAGATACGAGATCTGCATCGTTTCCGGCTCCCGGATCAGGACATGCTGCATATCCGCGCTGGTCTCGTTGTTCCGAAAGACGAACTCCACCACGGCCACGCAGCGCAGGATGGAGCCACACAGGGAGCCACCCAAGCCGGCCTGGGGCTTACTCCTGGCCAGGGCCTCGTTCACATTGCTGGTCAGCTCGAGGCACTTGCCATCCGACAGATATTGGTCGTTCAACAGCGAGTACATCTTCTCCAGCTTGCAGCCGTGGAATCCGAGTCGCACGGACTCCTTATTGCTCCGCCGCAGACGAAAATAGGCCTCAGCCTTGGCATTGCCCTTACCCAGGCGCACCTCGAAGATCTGTGTGGGTGACTGCTGGGGAGTGGGCATGCCCAGGTGGGCATACAGCTCGGAGAACTCGCAAGGTCGCAGCGAGCTCAGGGACACGCGATCGCCCTGCTCCACCAAAACGTTCGTCAGCAGGCGGCATACATTGGAGGGGCAGAACGTGTAGTCGCAATGCTTTAGCGCATGATTCAGGATGCTCAGCGGAGGGACATCGCTCAGGGTGTGACACAGATGATCTATGCTGGGCCAGTGCTGGGGAAAGGGTCTTAGCCGGCTGCGATAGCGGTAGCTCATGGCAGCGGCTGCGAAAATTGACAACAACGCCTCGCAGCCCTGCAGATCCTGCTGCAGACGCTCCTGGACCTGGCACAGGGCCTTCAGGTGCGCGGGATCCGGCATCGATTCCAGGGCCATAGAGTGCGGCAGGAGCCTCAGCAAGCGCCGCCAGCCGATCCGCTTCACTGACTTGTTACATCGTGGCTGCACCATCAGAATCGTCATTTTCACCGAGAAATTGGGGCAGGTCCAAGGATGTGGATGTGGACTTTCCTACAGAAACTGAAATTTTGAAACGGTTTCGCAGAATTTTTGGCACAAGCCGTCGGGCATCAATCTAAGCCTCCCGACAATCTCGACAATCGAATGAAGTGTGTCGCCCAGGTGGCAGGCCGGATGATTGCCCGGACTGGTTGCAGGAGATTGGATTTCGTCCTGGTCAGGCACTGGCAAAAATGTCTCACGGTCTTGCCACAGTGCCTCTGGGAATCTCTTTCGATTTTCAAAAACTATAAACATATAAATTTTGCAAGTAATTTACACTGACATTAAAAGCTGTGATATCTATGAAAGAGGTTTATATATATTTTGTATTGATTTTTCTTCGAGTGCATGCATAGTAACAGTTGGCAAGTGTGTGTGTGCCTGGGTTATGGCTGGCTGCTCCTGTGGGCGAAGGAGGCCTCGTTGGTCTGTAATTGATTAATGGGGCCTGCTGTCGAATGCCTGATGCCTGCTGTCTGCCACTTGATGGCTGACGCTCACCTTATGCCAGTTTCAGTTTCAGCCCGCCAGCTGGCCCCCTGCTAAACAGGGGTGACTTAACCCGAGACGATCTCCAGCCCGACCCGGACCCCGAGCCACCCCCCGAGCAGGAGTGGTACGGGGTCCGAGTTGCATCATAGCTACCCAGTTAATTGGATACTTTTTCAATACTTTTATCTCCGGCAGCAACCCCGAAAAAGCCTGGATCCCTCCACCTGCCGCAGCATGCGTAATTTATTGATATACTCCCGCTAAATTATGAGTCTCCTGGGGGGCGCGAGTACCAAATACACATATATATATTCTTTCCTTTTTTATACCCTTGCAGGGTATTATAATTTCAGTCAGAAGTTTGCAACGCAGTGAAGGAATCATCTCCGACCCTATAAAGTATATATATTCTTGATCAGCATCAACAGCCGAGTCGATCTAGCCATGTCCGTCTGTCCGTCTGTCCGTCTGTCCGTCTGTCCGTCTGTCCGTCTGTCCGTCCGTTTCTACGCAAACTAGTCCCTCAGTTTTGAAGCTATCTGAATGAAACTTTGCAGATAGTCTTCTATATACTCTCACTCGTGCATATGTCGGAACGGGCCAGATCGGACGACTATATCATATAGCTGCCATACAAACAATCCGTAAATTTGTAGAAAAAAAATTATAACTTCACTGTTTTTTAACATATCTTGATCAACTCTCGGTTATAAGCTTTATATATTGATTCAGATTTTTGGATTTAATTTTATAAAAATCGGACTTCTATATCATATAGCTGCCATACGAACAGTCGTGAAATTATCAGAAAAAAAATTATAGCTGTGTCAGTTTTCAACATAATTTCTTCTACTTTTAGATACTAGAGGTTCATATTTTTTCAGATTTTTGTTGTAAATTTCATAAGAATCGGACGACTATATCATATAGCTACCATACAAACGATCAGTAAATGTGGAGAAAAAAATATTTTACTTTACATGTAAAAATGTAAAAAAATGTAACAAAAATGTAAAACTGT
>VNJR01005514.1:0-35161 GCA_008042585.1 Drosophila punjabiensis
GGCAGACAGAGACACAGAGGCCGGGGACTTTCGACTTCAATTGAAAGCCAGCGCCGGATTAACACCGAGAGCTGTCGCAGGCACAGTGGTGCAACATGCATCCATATGTTCTTTTGAAATTGCAACTCCTACACAGTCTAAAAGACGAGCAAAGTTTTCTTAAAGGCAAACAATTACCCTTATCCCAACCAATAAATACAAAAACCACTGTGCTGCAGTCTCCCAGCGATGGAGGAGAGTCTGACATTGACATGGCTGCTGCAGCAGCAGGAAAGCAGGACTGACTGAATCAGAAGCGATGCTGCAAAAGCAGCTGCCCCTCATAAAAAGCATGGTCTCCCGGTTCATGCCCCGTGTGGGCGACGTACATGCATGCAAGAATGGAACCGAAACCAAGATGGGACCATGGAGATGGAGAGACCTTGCGACCGGCAAGACTCTGGTTGGGACCCAGGCCAAGCTCTATTAATATCCGACTTCCTACAATTCGGTGAATGCGTAAATTGTATCTCAAAGGCAAAGTTGACTTTAATGCGTCATAATTGATGCACAATGTAGGGAGGGAAGATTTGATTAACGCAGAATGTGTAGCTCAGAGACACAGCCACCGTTACAGATACAGATACTTTCTCCCACACAAACACAGTCATGAAAGTTTAAAGCTTTGACTTACTGCCAAATTATTGATTTTCAAAGCGACATTTTTCGCTGGCATCTGTGGTTTATTAAGCAACTGCAGGCGGTCTCTGTGTGCTGTTCTTAGTATCTTCTGGAGATGACAAAGATATGTTATATATATCTTAATATTATATATATCTTAATATTACCTGTACCTTCTAATACATAAATATAGTGATTGAATTTGCATTAAAAATATAGATTTACAAAGAGTACGCCAAGTTATCAATAAATTATTGACGTAAACGATGTGCTTGTGAATGCAACGATATTTATTCAAATTGATTTATTTACTATCAACAAGATTAAGTCGTTAAGTGTAAAGTATTATAATTTAATATATATTATTTTTTTTTTGTTTATTAATTATATTTTTTACCCATATTCCTTTCGATATATCGTTACATCTCTAATCTGCAACGCTTGTGTGCTTTGTGTGTGGGCGGCATTTGACATTTCCATCGCTTTCAAGGAAGCCCTTCAAATATCTTTTTGCCTTATTTTTCCATGTGTGCTGCCGCCGCCGCGCACATCACAATTATCCGCTTAAAATGCCAAAGCGGGCCAAAGCAGCAATGGGCAAAGTATCTTTAAGATGCAATTCAGTTCTCCCGGTTCCCGATTGCCCGATTCTCGATGCCCGATTCTCGGGTACTCCACATAATTAAGAGCTGTCGCCGGGGCAATCGAAAATACATTTTCAATTAAACGCCCATCGGCGATCCGACAGCTAGATATATGTACAATTGGTTTATCATCTTGCACCAAGATGCTGCGGCGGCACTAATGAAGATGATGCGGCGCATTTTGTTGGCTGCACGAGTCGAAATTAAGAAGACAAAGACAAAGACAGGCCAGATGGACAAATGACCAGGGGGAAAATAGAGATAAAGTATCTGAGACGGAGACGGATTCCTCGACAGCTGCCAACAAGGAAAGGAGAAACAATAAAGCGGCGGAAAAAATAACAGTGCAGGGCGCGTGCCATTGAACTTTGCGGCAAAAAAATAAAAAAATACATAAAGAAATAAGACGGGGAAACCATCAAACCAGATACTTTTGGCATTTCTCCTGCATAATTATAACAGGAGAAATATTTGTATCTTTGCCAGAGAAAGGTGTGGACCAAAAGGGAGCTCAGCTCTAATTGGAGGCTAGCCTCAGCACTTATACCTTGCCAGAGAAAGGGATACTTTTAAAGAGTCCTTCTCTTGTTATTTTTTAATAATTTCTCCCATTTTCCACTACCAATAGATATACCTCTTAGAAATCACAGAAGAAATGTAATTTCTATTTTGACAGATGCATTTGCCTCCTGCAGATACTTGATTATTCGCCGAGTCTCCAGAGAAAATTAATTCCTAATTCAACATCTGTCGCTGGAAATTGATCTGCTGTCGCTGCAAAAGGCTAAAGTATCTCATGATTCACATTTTTCCTTGGCACTTTGATTAGAGCAACTGCCAACTCATATTTCCAAGACGCTGGGGATAAACCCAGCTCCTTTTCCTCTTTTTTTCTGTAGTTTATCTTGACTTCGTTGGTGGTCCTCCGCGAGTGTTTAATTAAAGTTCTTTCGCATCGATGCTTGGGTGGCGGTTGCAATTCCTTTTGTGATTTTTATATTTTTATACTGATACACTTGGCTCTGGCCCTGAAATGGTTTCCCTTCTGGACTTTGGGTGTCAGCTTCCATTTGGATTTTCATTAAAAATCTTTGGCGGATGTGCAGCGAGTTCGAAGGGAAAAGCCAACGGTTGCGAGCGCATTTAAATGTTAATTTTGCTTGGAAACACGTGCACAAAAATATAACAAAAGTAACAAGAAGAAAAGGTTAAAGAACGAGGAACTCGACCAACTGATACCGAGTATTTTCCGCTAGGAAATTGGGGCTTATATTATATTCATATTAGTATTGTTTTTTTGGTTTATTTGCTTCGTAAGTTTAATTTGATGCAAACTTCATATGCCTTTACTTATTAAAATACCACATACCAAAATTCAAAGCTCTTATCCCAATAGGTCCCGAGTTATAGGACATCAACCTAAAAAAAAAGATCATTTTTGTAAACCTCTGTAGGGACATAAAACGGAACCTTCTTCCAACATACCCTTGAATTCTACAAGTACTGGATATATAAAAAAAGAAAAAACAATAAAAACTGAGGCCGACAAAGCTCAGATATTCAAGTGTTGAATGTCATTAGCGCTCTGTCGCCCCGAGGTCTCAGCTCGAAGCCCCCGGGTTTCGAGTTGGGGGAGTCCGTCGAATCCAGTTGAGTCGAGAAATAAAACCAAACAAAAAGCAGTCAAATGGGGAAACACACACAGATAAAAGAAGCAAACGGGGCGGGGCGTTGCGCGGCTTTTCACATCCGTAAGTGGCCAAGTGATGACCGGAAACGACAACGAAACAGTTACATGCAAAGAACACCTGAGGCTCAACGAAACGAAGAATGAGCTGGAAAAGCAAAAGGAGGAGGTGGAGTGAAAATGTGTGCCTCTTCTTGTCTTAACTCTTGGCGGAATTGATTATCCACCCACACAACCGGCGATTGACACGGCCTGGCACAGCACAGCTGCAGCTTTCGAGCATGGCTCTCAAGTTCGGGACAAAAATTGGCAATTCAAGCGCAAAGCTGTCAACTCACAGAGTAATATATGGTAAAGGTACAGTGATTCCAGATAGTTTCAGTCTATGAACACCATTAAAATGGGATATAGTTATCTTTAAACTAAAATATTTTTATCGTTAATTTAGATTTAGTTGAGGTTTCCCTAGAAAAAAAAACAAGTACATACAAAAAAAATAATAATTGGCAATTATACTTTTGTATCGTGTTTAGATTTTCGATTTTACTATCGATGTTTTTAAGCATGCAACGATATTTTCGATTAAACTTTGTTTTCTACCGACAACATTTATTGCTTTTAAAATATATATCATTATGTGTCAAATATATTATAAAAAGAATTCTTTTAATAGATTAAGCTCAACGATAATAAAATGAATTTTAAAAATGTAACGATTTTATCCATTTCAGAGAGTAAATTATCGTGTTTTTTTATTACAAATACCTTTCTTAATACTACAAATATATTAACAGATACATTTTAAGGTTGTCTCTTTGTAAAAATACCATTTGAGCCAATAGGGCCAGACCAGCAGCAGGCATAGATTTCTTTTCGTCTCATTGCAAATTGCTGCAGATGCGGCATTTTAAAAATAGCCAGTCAATGTCACCAGCAATGCAATGGGCCCAGGCAAAAGGGGAACAGACTTGAACCGAGAGCAACTGCATCAATGTGGCAATGAAGCAGAACCGAAAGCAAACCGACAAGGCAACAAAAAGAAGAGCAGCTGATTGGCGGATGTTTAAAACAAAATTATGGAAAGATGTAGTACCGTGGAAAGCTTTGCTTTCCTTTATAACATTTAAACTTTAATATAAGGATGTTTTCAGATTTGTTTAATATAACAAAAGAAGAGAGATATTTTTATCTCTAAGATCATAATTTCATTAATAAAACTCATATAACTAAGGACCTATTTGGCTTACACTCTTAAATTTTGGTATGTGGACTTTTCTTTGAATTACTCAGGATCTCAATTGAATATTGACTTTACATACTCTTCAAATTACGCCTCTCCCATGGATGATGATTCAGTCGAGTTTCCAGTTCGTGCATTTTCCTGATGCTCCTCCGCGGATTCCGATTCGCTTTGATTAAGCGCGCCCACCAAACGTTTTTGGGGCAATGGATGCACTACTCCCTCAGTCCTCATCTGCCAATGTTGCTACGGTGACACTTGGAGTGAAGTGAAGTGCAGGGGGGATTGCAACTGCAATCGGCAGTGGAGGAGGAGAAGAAGCAGGAGGAGGAGGAGGATCTGCCAGTAAAGGTGAGAGGAGGTGGAGGTTTGTCGTGTGCGTGATGCGCATGAGCGAAGCGTCATTGCGCCTTAAATGGGAGCAGCAAAAACTTGGGAACTTGCAAAACGCGGCTGGCAATGATGCACAGAGCAAAAAATATCATAAATATATAAGATATATCCAACAAAATATTACTAATAACAAATAACGCTTTGAATGTTGAAATGTTTTGACTAAGAAAATCAAATAGTAAGACTGATATTTCCAAGACCAGAAGAATTATTGATACAAATTAAAGCAATACTTTTCATTTATATTAAGATTTTATCAAGTTATATATATTTCTTTCTGTATATCTATATAAATTTTAGGAAGGAGGATCAATTGTGGGCTGGACGAGGAAGGGGAAAGAGAAGCGTGTAGTAACTGAAGGGGACTTTGATCGCTTCGCGTTGGCTTGCGATTTTTAGACATTTCTCATTGTGCTCATTGGCAGTTGTCTGTGCAACGATGCGTTTATTAAAGTCTGGCGGGGGTGCTCCTCTATTGAGTACAAAAGGGGATTTTAATCCCCCTTTTACTCCTCAACCTCACACAAAGCCCTTGCCACAGTTGCCAAACAGAAATTGGCATTGCCTTTTTTGGTAGCTCTTTTTGGGGTCGCTTGCCCCGCTTAGCCTCCCCTCTGTTCTCTCGACATTGACAGAGCCATAATTCTTGAAAGGAGGCCTCCTCTTTCAGTACAACTGCCCCTTGCCCTGGCCCTGTTATGGACGTTTCCTTTTGTGAATTATTGAAATTGCGCAGTGTTTTCTTCTGTTTTTTTTTGTGCGATTGATCTGCAACTGTGCAACTGTGGCAGTTGCAGCAGTTTGCCGCTTCTGTTCTGCTTTATTGCCATTGCAGGGAGTCGCATTCAGGGTCAGATCCGATGCCAGTCGTTGCAGGCAATCAATCAATCAGAGAAATAGCCAAGATAACGTAAAGAGTCATGTCCCTCGCTACCCTCCAGCTCTCCTGCTCTGCGCAATTGTTTGGAAAAGCTTAAAGCGAAAGACTAGACTTCGATCGGGACCGTATTTATGACAGAGTCTCTGACACTACCAGTCACGAAGGAGCCCAAGAAAGCTATAAGCCAGAGTGTTTGACAGGCCCACAGGGAGAACAGAGTAAGAGAAGAAATCAAGGGTCAAATAAAGGAAATTGTATGAGAAAATGTGTCAAGTTTAGGAAAAGATACTTGAGGATACATTTTGTATTATTTGCTTTATATTTATGTTCATAAAATGGCAAAATTTTAGTATGAAGCAATAAGAAATATCTAATAAATATGCAAAACTATATATAGAAGTACAAGTACACAAATTTTTTAAAATTATTTACAGATAAGGAAACCCAAGTCATTACTTCATCTTGGAATAAATCTCCACTCTGTACGAATATTCAAATCAAAAGGCAAGCAGAAATTCCATTTGAATTGTCACGATCGGAAGGATCATGTTTCATTAGTCCCCCAAAATGTGCCTATATAAAAATTCAGAATCAAAGCAAAAGCAATTTCATTTCCAACCAGATTGAAAGTCAATGCCAAAACATGAAAATAAACAAAACAGAGGGCAGATTTTGCGCTGACTAAAAATACTACAAAAAAGAAAATATTTTTTGTGATTCCGTGGGGAATTCAAGGGAATTGTAATGAAAACACAAAAATGGGGACAACACCACCAAGGCGAGAGCGTGAGGATGAAAGGAAAGAAATTAAAACCAAAAACACTGAAATTCTGTGGGGGAATGAAATCCCACAGAAATCTGGGAATGGAAAGAAATGGAATGACACTTAATGCTCCACTCCACAAAATACAAAACAAAAAGGAGGAAAAAAAATATAAAAAGAGTCGGTGCAATAAAATAGCCAATTATGACAAATTTAAGAATGAATGCTGTGTGTTAATAATGCTCAGAAAGCATTTCAATCTCTCTTTGCACTTGAGACTGAAATCGCTGCTCAACGACGTCATCATTAGCACCCATAAAGACCCTGAAATGCGGGACAATCTCCGGTTGGAAAGGGTTTCCCTTTTGACCAGCAATTTGTAAGGCATTCCCTCTTGAAGTTTGACCTGAAAACTTGGGATGCCCTTTGAAAAAAGGTATGACTTTTTTGGTAAAAATTTTTAAAGTTGTTTTAAGTTTTGAAACAAAAATATAACTTCTTTACTTCCTGTTGAAATAGGGTGTATCAGTCCCTGTAATAATTTTAATTTAATCTCGCTATTATACAGCTCATGTATGACGTCTTCTTAACCTTCTAGCTTTAAGAAAACTTGTTAATCTCTTCAATCTTAAAAAACACTCCTGTAACATTTCTTAATCCAAAACTCAACATTGTTGCTTAAATTATAGGGTGTAGTTTATCAGCGAGATCGCTGAAAGAGAGAAGTTAATCTTCTCTGCCAAAGCATTTAGCCTAGATTCGGTTTTGAATCAAGCAGAGTTCAGATTGTGGGTCAAGTAATTTCCAACTCCTCCGCCTCGATCCTCCTCGATCCTCCAGCTGATCCAGCTTCTCCTTCTTTCCATCCTCCTTCACTCCTTGATGCTCCTCCTTCTTCCACTCGATCAGCAATTATCCCGCAAACGATTTTCACGACTTTTCTTGATCTTCTTCCAAGTCGCTCTCCTCCCCTTCTCTTTCCTTGGAACAAATTTATTTTTACCTCAAAAATAACCATTAACAATTTTTCTCTCCTAATCTTTGCATCTATTGGCCATGGCCAATAGAGACTACCCACCACCACCGCCTTCCTGCTTCTTTCCACCGAAATCCGATCCAGAGAAAGAGCAAAAAAAGCGTTTCCATTAGGAAAAATTGCTTTAGGAAAATGGTTAGCAATGTATAAAAATGTCAAAGATCGCATCGTTCGAATTAATGATCGTGGCCGTGAGGAAAGAGAATGGTAGCTGCACAGAAATAAAAACATAGAGCTAAAAATATATTACTTTTTAATAAAAAATAATTAATAAAAAATAAAAATCTATTAAATTTTATGGTTTTATAATTATTTTTAATTTTAATACATGGTCTTCCCACGTTTTAGAAGTTCAGAGTTTTTCTCTAAAGAACTGCCGCGCGCTACCTATCTTACACGTTTTATTTTGGTTTTAAATATTTTTAAAAGCATCAATCATTTTTCTAATAAAATCCCATATGTTTCAAATAATTCTTGAATATTTTCCCTGTGTAAACGAACTAAGAAAGCGGGTGGGGATCGACTTTGGCTACAGTTTGGTAGCTCCAAACACTTAATGACGTCATTACAAGCCAGCCCCAGCACGTGCTCTTCCTTGTTCCTCCGGCCGAATGGGCAAAAATGAAATAAAAATTCAAATTCAAATTTGATTCAAATTTTTTGCGCTCAGGGGTGTTGGTGGTATCAAGTTCCATGAATATGCAAATTGGAAAGATAGAAACGGGGAGCGAGGATGAGATATAGCGGCTGATTCGTGGCGTTGTCGTGCGTGAATTGTAAATAAATTTATTGCGTTCGCAATTCTTTCGTTGTTTCAACTTGTTGGTTTACACTTTTGGTTTTAATGGTCTGCTCATGCAGAGTTTTTGAATAATAGACATAGTTCCCCTTTGTTTCCCTTTTTTTTGGGGGGGACAGAGAACATAGAACAGAGCATGTAAGTGTGTATAATTTTGCGTCTGGCGAGGGTGGCCAAATTATTTGGCAAATGGCATAAAAATGCCCACAATGACAAATGATTTATAAAGCTGGGGGGAAGTATACGGAGATTAGATGGGAATCGGAAGCTCTAAAGTGACAATCCCCAAAGAAAATCGATTTAGCTTCGTGTTCAAATTGAAATTAATGAATATGGAAAGGCAAGGAGTGGAATACTAAAGTAGATAATTTATTTATATCTAAGGATGGGAATTTTTGAAGTTAATCTATGAAACAAATTTTGATGTAGAGTAGAACTTTAAAGCTCATTTAGGTTGTGTTTCATAAGGCTCTTAGTATATGATTGTTATCTTGAGTTTAAAGTAAATTTCCTTGACTCCTTTCCAATAAGAATTAATTATCTTTGACCTCTTAAAAGCCTCTCTATAGCTCACATGTCAATGACCAATGCCTGAACAAAGCCATGGGAATAACTTAAACATTCTCCAGAAATTAAAACATTTGAGATGCCTGCACAGAAATAGCAATGTGGAATATATCACAAAATCAGAGGGCTGCCAAAGTCATTTCGATTCCCTTTGAGTAGAATGCTATAGAGCTGGAACTGGATCCTGATCTGATCCCTGGTCATGGCCATGGTCATCAGTACCGACTCGGGCATCTGGCATTTCAATTACACAAGCTCCGGCGCGATCTAGACCTAATTGATTGACTCCAGACTACAGACTCCAGATTCCCGACTCCAGAGGATGGCAAGGTGCTGATAATATTTATACCACGTACGATCCCTCGCAGAATGCAATTAAATTGCATTTTCCACACACAAACACACACAGAGAGACAGAGCGAGAACAATGAGCAATTTTTAAAGATTTCCACGCTGGCACTCAGCACGTTTCCTACATAAACCATAAGCACCAACAAGTAGATGATGATGATGATAGTGGCGGTGGAAGCGGTGCAGCTGCCTGCTCCAGCTTCCATCTTCTACTCCCTGCTTTTCCCGGGCTTTTCACAGTTTTCACCAGAAGAAGCAGCAGAAGGAGGAAAATTATCTTGAGGCTGCAACAGCAAACGGTAAACACGATTGCTCTCCGCTCAGAATCGGCGGGGAGTAGAGTAACAAGTGCAACGTGGCACATTTTCGAAAGCTCCTCCGCCACTCACGATTTTCACCCCAGGCCAAAGCCACCAGGCAACATATATTTTCTTATTTTCTTCATTTGTTTGGGGAAAATGTTGAGTCTACTTTATATTAAACAAAGTTTGTAACAGCTTGAAAAAGTAATAAGTAAATAAATTTAAGGATGAAGCTTTAATATGTTTAAAGGAAAAGTGAACACAAATCTAGAGATTGTATCAACTCAGGTTTCTTTTTTGTGTGGCTTTTGAGGGTTATAAAAGGTTTATAATTTTACATTTAAATTATATTCTAATAAATATATGCCATATTTGCATTTTAGGCAATAAATACGTTTCTGTTAAATACTCAAATAAGTTCATAATAATTAATTTTTACTGTAAAAGTAAGGGAACCTAAGCAGTCACTATACTCTCTCTAATTTCTTCAACTTCTCTTTTTTCGCTACTTTTTTAATGGAGGATTATCCAGCAAAACAGTTGCAACAGTTGCATCCATCAACTGGAGAGCGGTGTTTCCCGATGCCATTGGTGGGGTTGGTGGCCCTAACTTGGTTTTCTTTTTTTGTGCTGTTAGTTGTCAACACACAAAAGTTTGCCCGGCTTAAAGGAGGAAGAAATCTCAGCAGGCGGCGCCAGTTGAATGAACTCAACGGAAAAAGCTGAAAAATGGTTCATTTTTGTTGTTGCTGCTGATGTTGCTGCTGCTCGCTTTTTATTTTTTGCGGCCAGGTAATGATGATGTTGCCAACGCAACGCAGCCTGTGAAAGGAAACGGGGCCAGACACAAACGCTGGGGCAGAATCATAAGAAGCAGCAGCAGCAGCTTCAGCGATGGAGGGCAGGAGGATGGCAACAGAATAGAGCAGACAAAGAGCTGCAAGAGCAGGAAACGAGCCACAATAGGACAACACACGGGATGTGATGGAGATGCACTCGAAAAAATTAAAGGTAAATCAATAAAGGAGAGAAGCTGGGAAATTAAGAAAATTAATTTAAACCTTTCACAATATTTTATACATGGAAAAAAAGAAGTAACTAAATTTGTTGCTAAAAATATAGCTCTATTAATCATAATTCAATTATACAATATTTTTCTTACTGTCCTTTCAATGGGAGATTGGAAATGGGAGGGATCGTACCACAACCAGCAATTGAAACAGGAACTGTCTTAATCCCACAAAAGGAATAGTGAGAGGCAGCCAAGATCCTCCTCCAGCCAATCCCAAAACCATCTGCAGAAACTATCGCTGGATCGATCGATTCAGCAGTGCGGGAGAGCTGCGCGAATCACCTATAAACTGCACCCAAACTGCATCCAACTGCCGCTGCTGCCGCAAGGAACATTTTCATCACATGTTGACCAGCACTTGGTAGCAAACTCTCCTCTTAGATGTGCTGCACTTCCTCCGACTTCCCCCCACTTGTGTAATTCAATGGCGTGTAAAATAGCTAGCAGGCATTGTCCGGACATTTGGACAACGAACGGACAGCAAGCGGACGGACAGCCGAAGAAACGAGACGAGACGACGACTCTGAGTTTTGCATATAAGCACAACCAAGTCAGAGATGACCGATCTCAGTCACTTTTAGAAGACTTAAAGAGTTAAAGAATAAATATTAGAGGTTTACTTTTATACCCCACCCCATGCAGTAATTAAATTTTATAATACAAACTTAAAAATTCCCTTAAAGGAAGTTAAAGATAAACACTTAAGGAAAGCTTAAAGGTTACTAAGGTTGCAAAAATAAAATTGAGCTTACAGCAACAAATCATGTGTGTTTTGTGACGCTCATGAAGATCATTTGCATGCTGTCCCTCTCATGACTGCTATGCAAAATTTTCATCTATTTTTTTCCCGGCTCTTCCATATATATTTCGTGCCCCTGACAATCCGTGACTATCTTAGAATCACAGCTCATCTCTATCAACTGACGGTGGCGATCTCCTCTCCGTAGCAAGTCCAATGGCAGCAATTGACTTGATCGAGGAGAAGCCCCCAAGTTGTTGCTTTTGTGTCTGAAAAAAAATCAGAAGCTAAGCAGAAATAGTGGCGAATGCAGCTGCTGTTTGTTCGATCGCCAGATCGAGATGATCATGATTATGGCGATGATAATTATGAGGCGGCAATGGCTGCCACTTGTGTTGGCCCGGCTGGCCGTTGTGCTAAAATTTAATAAGTGCTAAAATAATCAGCGCGTTGGCTTTATGCAAACTTGTTGCAATCATTATAGAGACGACGATAGCATGTGTGTAAGTTTCGACTCTATTGTTGTATGTAGTTGGTTCTGGTTATTGTCGAGGCTCTCTGAAGTCAATGAACTTGGCTCACTCGCGTTCTGTTTGTGCAATGTGTGTAATTCAAAGCGAAATTATAATGGTAAAAATAAATACAAAAAAAAAATGTTGTGGCCAAGCGAAAACGAGTTGTACAGTATGCCATTCCCCTTCTTATTTTTTTCCACAAACTTACTATTACTCCAATGACCCCACTTCCTTTGCCACACGACAGCTTAATCTATTTCTTTACGCCTTTACTCTTTATTAAAAAAATATGTTTAAAATATAGTTACTCTAAGATTATTAATTTATAACTTTTTGGAGGTGTTTTGATATTGAATTACTACTGTTTTAGGGGGAACCAGCATACAAAACTTCAAGATCTACCAATTTAAACTCTTAATTAATTACTTTCTTAGGATTTCTAATAAATAAAGGTCGGTTAGGGTATTAAATACTGCGATCTTCTTTACTATTCTTTCCTTTTTTTCCAAGCTAAAAGCGTAATATAATTTTTTATGACACAGAGAATTCTTGTTGTCGCCGCAGTTTGTTGTTGCCAGTAATTAAATGAAGTTATGTTCCAGACCTGTCTCTCTTTTATTTTTTATTTTTTCTAGAAGAAGCAACAGCCCCTGATGAAGAGTGAGTTGACAAACGCTGACACGCGAGAAAAAGGGGTACGAAAAAAGGGGGGCCAGCAATACACGCGAGCGAATCTGGTAAATATGTTCGTATAAAAATAGTTTCAAATGCAAAATGACACTTATCGGTGGGGGGAAATGGAGTGTCATGCTCTTGACATCATCTGGCCAATTGGATAGGACATAATTTGATTAGCACTAGCTGCTTGAATGATAGGGAATTAAAAAGAAAGCGATGGACAGGAAAAACGAGGGATCTTCCAATTTAATTGGTTCAGTAAACATATATCTAATTACAAGTCACTTTGAGAGACAGATAATTGTATTTTACCAACCATAAAAATGTTATAACTTCTAAAGTTGGTAAGAGAAAGTCTGGACGATATAAAAATCAAGGAATCTGGGAAGAACCACTCATAAAATAATAAACCAGAATCTAATAGTTTCAGTAGTTTAAATACTTTGGTTTATCGTCTATATCATAATATCTTCCCACTTCAATCAACCTTTATTTCTCAATTTCCCCGCCGAATACACTCCAAAGTCTTAAACAAATAAATCTATCACAATTGAAATATCATGGCAGTGAAGTAGGAGGAAGATCAAAACAAATTGGCTGAGCATTAGAAACACATAAAACTTCATTAAGCTTGTATTCTACTTTTTCCATCTACCCCAAACGGCGATAATAACGAACTGAGAGCGGAGTGCAGTTTTTACAATTAACTTGGAAGTCCATAACATAAAGATACGAGGCCGCCAGATAGAAAGATGAACAAAAGCAACGACTGCAGCGATACACAAGGCAACACAGTCTATGATGACGAGGAAAAGGCCCCCAACCTGGAGGTACACCGAACCAAATAATTTACTATATTGAACTTTAAAAATAATAAATAAAAATAGAGAAATAAATTCTAGAAAGACTATTACATCCAAATATGGCAATTTATCTTAAAAACTAAGGCTTCATAGGGATCAGCTTTTCTATATTCATTAGGATGAATATGTACAGGTTTTTTTCCAAGTACATAGAGCAACAGTTGCGCTGCTTGAGTGCATCCGTTTGTTAAAGTCCAGGGACGGCTTTTATTATTATCATTGTTCTGCTTCTGCCTCTTCTTTAGGCCGGTTACTGCTGCCGCTGATGTTTCTGCTGCAATGAAAGTAGACACAATCCGGCAACGAAAAAACAACTCAAGTGAATTGCAATGAAAGAGAGCCAGAGAGGCAGCTATATAAAAAACTAGAAGCAAACACCATAATAAGTCATAAAAAAAAATACAAGAAACTAAAAAATAACAGGGAAATTGCAGTACAGTAATGGCTCATAAAAAGATTTGACTGATATTTTAGAATTCTGTAGAAATATTATGACCCCATTTGGATTTACAGATTATTAATAAAAGAAACTTCATTTTGTTACACATTTCTTCTTAAAATTATGGCTTGGGTGATTTTGTTTTTTAGATTTTAAGTTATTTTGGAATACTTAAGCTATCCTTCGATTACTACTACGCGATAATCACTGTACGGAACAATAGATTTCCAAGTCTGGCAGTTTTGAGAGTTTTACGCTAGTCATCGTCCCCCGCAGCTCCTAGATATCCCCCAGCAAACAATCCAAAACCCCAGAGAGAGATAGAAAAGTTACCAAAGAGTGCTTTTTTTTATTGCCGGGGGCATGAAATCTGATTCTCGGAAGAGTTAATTTTGTAGCCTACGTAGGGAAGGTAAGTTGCTGATGGAATTGAAATGGGAATGTCTGCTGCTCGCGGCTCAAGTCCAGGTAACTTAATTAAAGTGATTGCACCAGGGTTGCCGTGTTGCTGCTTATGATGCAGCCAACCAGGGTTACCGCGGCAACAGACAAAAATAACGGAAATAAAGCGCCAGTCATTTTGATGCAATAACATTTGGTAATGGCAATGGGCGTGTCCCTAGGGGGGCCGTAAATTTGCTTTCGCCAAACATTTTTCACCGCCTTTCCACCCGGCACAGTTACTTTTGTTTTTATTACTTCCTCGTTTCGCACTGTTGTTCTTATTTTGCCATTGTTCCCACTGACATTGCATCCCCGTGGGAGCTTGCAGGCGCCCAAAATTGTGAGTACAATTGGGGTAGTATGAATAGTATTAATGAAAACTTAATAGATAAGAAATAACAACTACATAAATATTAGTTGTTTGCGATCTTGGCTTGTATTCATTTAATAGAAGAATTATTTATATTTCTAACTTAAATCAGGTTTATTTTTATTCTAAAAACTCTATTAATTTGACCCAAGGTGTTATTTACTGTTTACACATGTTACCCCAAATGTGGAAGGGAGACAGAAACATGTTAACTCGATCTGCGAGAGAGACGGTTGCAGTTTCAGTTGCAAAACAACAAATAAACAACAACAATAACAACGAGAGGAACAATAACAAAGCGCAAATTGTTTGCTTTTGTTGCCGACGAGGATAAATGCATTGATTTCTGACAGTCTCGACAGTCGGCGGCAATCGCTTTTTTTCGTGGCCACGGAAGCGTGAAAAAAATGAGAGAAAAGAAGCCCTTTTGGGGTGATATTTCCCCCTATTTCCTTACGCCCTTGACGTCAGCCGCAACCTGCTCAATTGGTTGTTACTTTTGTTTTATTAACAAGTAAAAATTCAGCGCGTTGGATTGATTAACATAATTTTTTATGAAAATTAGGATTCAGCGTACTTTTTTCTTTAGCTCCTTTCTTTCCTTTGCACATTGTTTTACTCACACACCCACTCTACACAGACGCAGGCTTGGAAAAGTTCTGTGCTGCAAATATGTACCAAGCTAAATTTATTGATAATAATTTCAAGCAAATTGCAGACAAACAAGCCACTTGTTTATTTATACTTGTCCCGGCCAACGTAAAAACGCCACCTTTATGAACAATAAACTATGTAAATTAAAGGCAAGACCAATGCGTAAAAGAGACAAGTACAAGCACATACATACTAATACAAATGCACCGCCGCGTTTTTTTTTTACAAACACAGATACTCTTGTGTAAAATCGTATTATTTCCTAGCTTTCAAAAGGTTTTTTGTTTTCATAAAGCTTGAATATTCTTGATTAATAGTTACATACCATTTATTTAAAGTTTTTGTGTAGTTTTCGAAGCAGAACGCCAAACGAAAGCAAACACACACACAGTTAGTTCTTTGAGTTCAACAAAGTTTAACAATTTTTGTCCATACTAGCACCTTCACTTTATTTATGGTCGCAGATGGCTAGTAATATTAATGTTACACAAAATGACACGTTATCTGGTGAACACCGTGTAAACAAACTCTATTGTTCTTTTTACTTAAAGAACTGCAAATTTTCCCGATCAAGCGAACGCGGCCTGCTCAAAATAGGAAGGAAGAACGAAAGAGTGAGCAAAGAAACGAGAACTTAAAGTTAAAGCGGGATGGCATTAGTGCACTTGCCGCGCGAATGGCACTGGTATTTCCAGTGTTGGTAAATCCACCACTTTAGTTCTAGTTGGACAAAGTTAAAGTGCGGTTTTTAAGTTGTTTAATTAAAAATTACGGCTATTTCAATCATTTAAAATATATAAAATATTAAGACAACTGTCAATGAGGTCGAACTAAACTTCCAGAGCCATGAATTTTAACAAAGTCGGAATTTAGGGCAAAACAACTGGGGAGCACTCGAAGCTTCATTTTCTTTGCCTTTTTACTTATTCGCGGTTTTTTCTTCGTCATTTAAAATGCGTGAAAAGTGTCCAGTTTTAAGGGGTTTATCCGGGGGAAATGCAATGTTTATGACGGCTCGGCACAACCCCAATTTTTTGCTTGCATTTTCCCTTTAGCAATTTCGCTGACGACCGCAGTTGGCTTTGCGTTTTACGTTTGAAAGGATTAAGAACCGGTTTACTTTGGGCCCACCGCCGGCCCGGCCCGGCCCATAAAAAACAAAAGGAGCTTAACAATCCGGCTGGTCAGTGGCGTCGCTTCTCAGTGGGTGGTAGCTGGCACTGATTTACCCCACGAGGGTTGGCTTAGTTCTCCTTCTCGCACATCCCCCGACAATTCTCTCCCACTCCCCACTTCCCACTTCATGCAAAATGGCCAAACATTAAGGCAACACTTGAGTTGTGTCTACAAACAGCTGCGGTCATTGGATTAGTTACCAAGGCACCGAAAATATGTCTGAAAAATAAGCCGTTAAATAAATGTATGTAAGTTTTTGGTGTATGCATTTTTGAAACCAAATTTAAAATGTTATATTTATTTTTTAAAGTAGATGCCTCCTTTGACCTCGACTGTGTCCAGGCTACATGTCAAAGACATGCCACCCCTTATTCCTGACGAATGCAAATGCAAACAATGGCCAAGGCTGCGACGGAAGAACAAGTCACGTGCTGCCCGTTCCGAAGTCCATTCGCCGTACTGCCATATTCCTGGGTCCTCACTCCGTCCGTACTCCTAATAAGCGGCAAATAATTGGCAGACGAACTTGAGACTACCCCAATGGCATGGGACGTCGCGCCGATTGCCAGTGGCAACTGCAATTGCCACTAAAAATCGATACCAACCACCGCACACAGCCACCCTGCCAACTGCCAGCTTGCCTGTGCAGGTTGTCGATCCTTGCTGGAATTTTCTGTTTGTCTGTTTGTCTCTGCCCTGGCCAGCCAGCCAGCCGGTTTCCAGTGCTCCTCGGCTCCTGCTCCTGCTCCTGTGCTCCCAGAGCTTCCAGGGAGAGAATATATCCACTCTCCGTAGCTGCAGTTGCATTGGTTTAAAGTACAGGTAAGCCATAAGAATTAAGTGTTCCTGTCGCAAATGACCAATAAAACTTAATTCTCTTCTAGGTGAGCGCAAATGTGGGGACTATTTCAACCTCAACCTCAAACACATACAACAATTAGAGTTTCCGGTCATAAAGCCCGTCAAGAACTGGAAAGCGTCGGGCCAGAAACAACTGTCAACTGACCAAATTTGACAGACAACTAAAACATAGAACAGGGCGGGATTTCAAGGGTTTGTAGAAGATAATAAGTGGATTTAAATTTACATATTTAATAGTTTCTCTCTAGATTTTAAAGGCATAAGCTAGAGTTTTCACAACATAGCTTCTCTTTCGCCTTTACAAGCCTAGTTGCACATTGTCTTTTCAAAAAGTAACGCTTCTTCGGTTGAAAACTCTGTCGAAACTCGTGTAATACACCTCAAAGTCCCCTTTCAATCCGCTCCTGACAGTCAGAATGACGACAGCACACGATCATTACAGCGGTACTAGCTTGCATTCTGTCTGTCGCCCTGCTCAATGAACCATTCCGTTTGCTGCAGTGGGCCCGACTTGGCCAGCAACAATTAATATGGCCAGCGATGCGGATCTAATAATGTGACTACAATGACGACAATAGAGCCAGCTCTCCAGGCCTCCCAGCCGTAGCTACGTGTTATATAAACAAAGCTTCGGTTCGGGTTTAAGGTTTTCGGGGCAGCTGCAAAAGTGTGATATGTGTTTTGCTGGGTTCTAACGATACATCATTGTGATATATGTATATGCCCCGAGGTGTGGACTATATACATGTATACTAGTACTAGGTGCGCCATAAATTAACACACTCGCCGCCGCCTCGGCTGGTCGAAGATAGTGTGGCCCAGTAGGCGGTAACTGGGCTCATAAATGCGGCAACGGCAAAACAATTAACCATTGCATGTCGACGGTGCTTCGGAGTAACAGTCCAGAAAGAGAGAAAGATCCCTGGACCATGGCCACTGGTCAGCAATGGTGGTGGTCAAGGTGCGTGAGATTACGGGCGGGTGATAACACGCCGGGCCTGAATTCCTTGTGACTACAAATGAGCGATCGTTTATCTCAATGGGCAAACATGATCGGCAAATGTTTTGCACTCACTTTGGTGAGGGACATCATTGAAATGGTATCGATGCAATTATTTTAATGGCCCATAAAATACTTGAAAAGGACTTTCTGTTAATGTCAGATCATCGTGTAATAATTATTAGTTTCTATACTACTTGAATGTGATTTTGTTAACAATTTGTAAGGATTTTTCAGAGTTATCTGCTTTTATTTCTAATTATTAGTTTAGTACAAGAACTCTATATCTAATTATTAGTTTAGTACAAGAACTCTATACTTATACAAGATAATTTTAACTAAAAGCTAATTAGATCAACTTTTTGGGGATCACTAGCATACCAATAATCTTCCTTTTTTATTATTCAGGATATTTTAATGAAATCGGTAATACTTTTAACACAATTTCCCTTTGAAAATATATTACAATATTAATTTTTTTCAATAAAATGTTCCCTTATCCCATAAATATCACTCTTAAATCCCAAAAAATCCCCTAAATCTGCAAAACAAAAACTGCAGTTAAGCTACAATAACAGTTAAGTGCGAGCAATATGCATAAAATCAATGAAATGAACTTGATTCCTAGTTCGAAATGAAAATATACAAATAAGGGAAATAATGCCAAATGGTGGGAAGATATGCAACCAACATTGAAACCAAAACCCTGCTGGAAAAATACAAAAAATAAAAACGAATCCGAATCCGAATCCGAGTTAGGAGTGCGATTCTCTACTCCCAGAAGCATTGTTGTTCCCAGGCGATGATAATCGGGGAAACTAAGGGTGGTTATAGGGTAGCCTGGCATGGCATGGCATGGCACGCAGGGAAGAAATAACCCTCCTCCTGGCAGTGGTAACAGTAAAACTGCAATTGCAGTTGTTGGACGACGAACTAGAGTGAAGCGAAGCAACAACCCCCGATGCGGAATCCCTTTGGAACCCTCGTATAATGGCCCATCCTTTATCCCTTCTCCTGTTGTTCCTCCGATGGTGGCGCATTCGCAATGACAAACAACAATAAAAAGATTCGATATCGAGGCGATCGATCAATAAGCAGTTACAAACACAGGCACGCAACATGCTTCGCTCACTGCGATTGCGTGAAATTTTTGAGACAAAGCGGCGACGTATTTGGAAACCTCTCCTCTTTGGCAGTAGGGGTTATTATATCATATGCGGCACAATATATGAGGTGCTCCCTAGATCGGGGCAGCTGCGCAGGCGCCGCGATACAGCCAGGGTTGTCATCTCTTGCACAGCTTCCCTGCTGATTTTGGTGGTGGATTGCGAGAAAACTGAACTGGGTACAGTAGCGCAAGCGATTAATCACCAGGTTTATGCGTGGCATATTTATGAAGTTGTATTGTTTGAAATATAGGATTTTTTTTACCTGTGAATAATATTGTTAAAGGGTAAAAACGGTTCTATAACTTGTAATATTTACCAATTAGCATTTTCTTAAGAAATCTTTAGAAATTTTAGGTTAATGATGATGATCCTTGCCACATGCAAAGTACACGAAAAAGTCTATATCATGTTTAGTAACCTTACATCTGTCTATGTATATTTCTGTAATTTTAATTATTTTCAAGGAATTACTTGAAACCCTCGATTATACATAATCCTCAGCTTATTGGAATGATTTCTCCTGCATTTCATGATCTGATATAACATGTTTTCTGAATAACCACGCATAAACGTCGGCCTATGTCCTCGTCACTTGGATTTAAACATTTGTCACTGTCGCAAATAAGTATGGCTCTAACTGTTTTCCATCCCAAAAAGGGGTGACATGCGTCGTTTGTCCAATTTGTTGCGCAATCAAGCCGTCGCCAGCATTATTTTTTTTTGTTTTTTTTTTGCCTCTAAACTCCTCTGGAAATCGTGCGTGTCGTGAACCAAGTCCACGTTCAAGTCCAGGTCTTTTAGCTGGTAATTGGTTTGTCATTACAGCCAAAGCGAGGCGAAGGAAAGAGAGTGCATTGAACCTCGGCGAGGAGCAGTCCTCGTAGTCAGAGGAATCAGCTGCCTTCTGATCTTGGCACGTTCTATGAGAAACTCGAACCCTCCCTTCCAACATTCGCACCTTTAACAAGGTTTTGGTTGGTAATTTATGGGCCTGCAAAATACAGCTGAAACGAGCCTTTCTCTTTTCCTGCTGCTTTTCATTTCTTTATTCGGTGATTTCTCAACCTTCCGGTTTTTCCCTTTTCTTCCTTTCCCATTTCCCAGCAGTAATTAAACGAACAAGGACCAAAAGGATCATCTCTAGTTAGGCCCAACATTTCCCATGCCTCGGGCAAAGTTCAGGCAGAGATTTATGGGAAAATCAATTGAAATGCCAAGAACTTGGATTTCTCCAATGCTGGTGGGGAGGCTCTAAAGACCATTACCATACCGAACAGTTGCTCTGTAATGCGATGAGGGTGCTCTCTTCGGTCTTTTGTTGTCCAGGAGAAAAAGTCACCAGCAAACTACTAGGGGAACTGCACACTATGGCTGCCTTTTAACGACCCAACAAAAAGCACAAAACTCGATGATTCAATGATACTTTATCGCCAAACTTAATCTACTTGAGAAGGGAGGCTACGAAGTGACACATTACATAAGATTCGGATGGGGGAAGGGAGGCTGAACTCGGTCCAACACTAAATGATGAGGGCACTTCACTTCACCACTAGACGTGTACGAGTATTTCAAGTATATGTTTCAATCAGTGCTTGCTGCAGTTTATAAAAATTTATATATTGCTATATGAAGTAATTGAATATTGATGGCAAAGGGTTAAATCAATTGTTAGGGCTTCGATTTGACACCAAATAATAGGGGGCATAATTGAGGGAATGTTACAGAGTTTTGTAGAGAAAGAGTAAGAAGAGTTTCCATAACAAGTTTTGGAGTAATAAAACATATTATATAATTTTCAGGGTTTTCAATTTTCTTAGACACCTTAAATAATTATATAGTATTTTATAACTTTTTTAAGAACTAAAACAATATTTAGAGATTTTAAATAAATTTAAAAGTGGTCTGAAAGTACATTTATTTTAAGGCTTGCTTTTTATTGATTTAAAATCTTTAGAACGTTGAATGAATATTTTTGTATTACATTTTTAATTTGTACTCTCTAATTGTATACTTTCATTCTCTCAAAGAGTATTTTATATTCGACTTCCCTATACTACCCGCATTCCTCAAAATAGTTAAATTTTTCCCTGTATAAGAATCCTAATCAAATTAACCAAAACGAAAAAAAAAATCTGTGTACACATTATTAACTTGATTGCTCTTTGTTGCTATTGAAAAGTAATTTTTCTCCATTAAACGGAAGTAGAATGCATTCGACGATGGAAACTAAACCACATCGATTTCTGATTTTTAATTTTGTTTAACGCTTATTGTTATTTAATCCCTTTGCCATGCCACCATGTCCTTACCCAGGACAGATGTTTGTCCAGTTCCCCGGGTTGCCTGTTCCCTGCCTAATGCCTTGTTCGCGGGATTAATGTCTGAGGGGTTCGGGGGCTCAGAGGGTGGTGACCGCGCAGAATTCTGCATGTGTGCTGATTTTTGCACTATTGTGGGTCTTAAGCCGTATTAATTTTCAATAAGTGCAACCGTCGAGCTCTATCAAATGTTTGATAAATGGCCCAGCGGGTTAATCCAGAAGTGAAGTTGGAACAAAAAAGGGAGATCCCAAGCCATAACGCACGAATCGAAGTGAGAAGTGTGTCATCAGCACGTGACTGTGTCTTCTTCCAGGATAAAACAACGTGATCAGGCATATTTATAAAGAAATTTAGGTTTTTTTTATGGTTCAGTGAACTTTGATATTTTTTTTAAAGGAATTATTTGTTTAACTATCTAAAAAATATTTAATTATTTTTTCGAGGTGTTAGTAATAAATATTTTTTTTTTTTTTTTATTTTCCTGTATCTCTACAATAAGATCAATACAAATTTACCTTAAAAGATGTTTTTATAATTATTATTTTTCGAAAACTTGCAGTACAAAAAGTTTCCTATTTATCGTTAAAAAAAACTGATTTTATTTATTAGTCATTAAAATTGTAAATCGTTAATCTTTTGAAAATCAAATTTAAAAGAAAATTTAGAGTTAAATTCATAAAATTATTGAAATTTCTTTAATTATTCTTCTAAATTATTTTCAAGCCTCAAACTATGCAACATATTTCAGAGTGTGTCCCAACCAAGACAACAACCACTTGAACTGCTTAACCGATTACAAAGCAGTTGATCTTAAAGTAAATATTCATTTAAAACGACTCAATTAAAAAAACGCAGCTAAATAATCATTCAATGCAATGATGTAATGCTGCATTGTTTATATAAATAATTAAGTGACTTACCTAATCTAATTTTAAACTGCATTTAAAATATTTATTAAAAAAACACCGTAATCTCTGTTTATATCATCATGAAGTTCGTTCGTGATCTGTATTTAATCTGGGATTTATTTGTGTTCTGTGACCTTTGCGGGATAGCAACTTACACGTGCATAAATCACACGTTTCAATTTCGCGAAGTTCGTGTCGAGGGGAAACGCGACAACTCAACTGAAACTTTGTCTGATGCAATTGTCTTGGAAAATTTCATCAGTGTAAGGGAAAAAGTACAAACGAGAAAAGTAAGAAAAAAGTTAAGAAGTTAAGATTTATCTAGTTTTTAGACTTTGATGATTAAGCAACAATGTTAGCTTTAAAAATATATTATATATAAAGTGTAGGAGGGGAAAAGGGTAATAGTAATAGAATCGAAACGGATTTGTTGGGCTTTTTTTGATTGATTTTGTGGCGAAACCGCGTTTGGTTCATTAGCACTCATTAATCATAGCTCATAAAACAACTACGAGTATTATTGGCAGTTTTGCCGCAATTTCCAAAAGAAAGAACAAACATTTTGTTTTACAGTTGAGATCATAATTTTAGTAGTTTTAGTTAAATTATTTTATTATATTTTTAGCTTTAGATTGGTTTTAATTGTTTACGATAAAAGTTTAGAGTTTATAATAATACCTTAGACATTTTTATTGTACTTGACAATTTTATAAAACAAATTCCTTGAATATTTAATTATAATTAAAGAAGAGAGTCTTCAATAAGGCACTTGTTGAGTCTTTATACCTAATTTTCGTATGGTAAACAACTATTAAAACTTATTTATAACCGAAAATATCTGAATAAGAAAAAAGGAATCATAAAAATAAAATAAAATAAAATAAATAAAGCAACACCATTCGAGATTTGTCCGTCTGTCCGTTAGTTCATCTGTTCATTTGTCCGTTTATCCGTATGTTCATTTGTCCGTTTGCCCTTCCGTTCATCTGTCCGTTTATCCGTCTATAGCTACAAGCACTTATAACACACAGAATATGAGTGCTGAAACATAAGCAAGATAAAGTTTATTTTAAAATGTACACACATAAATTTACAGTTTTGAAAACTTCACCCTTAAATTTTTTTAAGTAAAGTAAATTAATAAAAAAAATAAACGGCCCTTCCAAACCCCCTACCTTCTCCTTCATTGCTATATATGTGTATCTTGGCGCTACAACCCTTAGTTAAATCCCATAATCAAAGTTCCAGACTCCGGTAAACTGATGAATTATGAATAGGCCCGGCGTCGGCTCGTGACTCAAAACAGGTGCAAGACTCCAATCGATATCGAACTGGGGGAGCACGCCAGTTATTGTCGAGACTATAGAGTCTATAGTCTATAGTCTCCAGACGAGCGAGCCCCCGTGAGCTTCCCCTGGCTGAGCATTTCTCATTTTTATTCCTGTTCCCATTGCCGCCGGCGGGCATAGAATGTTTCCTACAAAAGCAACAAATTAACTTTTAAATTTATTCAACAGTTTTCGTGTGACTTGCTCGAACTGAAACAATAAATCCAGCAAAATGCATAAAGATCAAGTGTAAATAGGTAAACGAGAAATAAAAAAAAGCATTACCCGAAAAAGGAAAGGTAACTGGTTCTGGTAAGGGAAACGAGCAAATAAACACGCGAATTATATGTATCCGTCTACGAGGGTACATTCATGATCATGATCCCTCGACATTCGATTCCGCTTTGAAAGTACATACATAACTTTGGAGGCGGATGTGGATGCCAAGAATATAGTAGTAGTAGGTACCTTCATATGCATAAGCGAGTGACTTAATCAGAGTCATTATTGGCAGGGATTATAAATATTCCGATTCATGCTGGAGCAATGGTTCCGTCCCCTACAATTAGTATCTTGCATATGATGATTATAGGATGATATAATGCCCCACACATGGGGGCCCATTGTGTGTGCGCAAAGATCACAGATCATTGGACCTTTTGTTTGGCTTTGGCTCCATGTTTGATTTACTTGCGGAAACAGCTCAAGGAATCTACTTTAAATCGTTTCATGTAAATGTCACTTTGAAAGCCATTAACATCTGAATGAACTTCAAGTTGAATGGAAGTTGAAGTTCTTGTCTTCTTGTATGAAAATCACCCAAGGTTTCTAGATTAACTCTTCTGATCAATTTATGTATTTTAAAACCTTTCATACAATTTGTGTCTTATTTGTTGGAATTCTTAAAGTCTTTAGCTGCCACTTTGAGGGGATTATTATGTTTACAGTTAGAGTTCTCTGACGTTTTGCGAATAAACCAGTTTATTTTTGCATTATAAAAGTTTATAAAGCCTTTGAGTTTGCGTCAAAAAAGGTAAACTAATATTGGTTTCAAGGCTTTGTTGCATTTCTTAAATCTGTAGAAAGGAATTCGGTTAGTTGTAGGCCTTCTACTTGTTACCATTTTCTTTCTTCTTGATTCATTTTTTCTTTAATAAAAGAACAACCTCTTTTAATATCACAAAAGTTTTTTATTCAGTTTCGAGTCTTTTAGCTTAAATACAAATTAATATATATTACAAAGATGGGGGACAAAACTTAGGCCTAGGAGTAGCAAACAATACTTGGCACCTCTGATAATGACAAGTTCACTATGGCAAGAGTGTTCTCCACCTGCTCCTCCACCTCATCGGAGGAGAACCAGCAGCAGCACTCCCATCAGACTCCAGCTGATGACTCCTTGAGCTCCGCTCGACCTGGACATTTGAGCCTCCTCTGCTGGCAGTTGGGCCATGGCCACCAGTTTCTGCTCCTCATCGAGCTTGGGCCGATAGCTCCAGTCAATGGTATTCGTCTTGCAGATCTGAGCAAAGACTCTCGCCGAGATTTTCGGCGTCCTAGTGCGCTGCGGGGAATTAAAGTCCACGTGGTAGAGGCCAAACTTCTCCGTGAAGCCGGCCTTCCACTCGTAGCTGTCCATCAGACTCCAGGCAATATAACCACTGATATTGACGCCATCCTCCATGGCATCCAGCACGGCGGAGAGATACTGATTAAAGTAGTCCACGCGGGCATAGTCCTCCAGTCCGCCACGATCACTAACTCCATTCTCAGTGACAATTATTTCGGGGCCATTGTACTCGCGGTGTATCCACATCAGCAGATTGTACATTCCCTTGGGATAGACCTGAAAGAGTAGGAATATATTTACATTAAAAAAGGGTAATTAAGTGTTAATTCCTAAAGTTCAATAAATCTCTTATAAAATGTAATTTATCTCTTTTTAATCATAATCTTTGCTCTAATTATTTTTGTGTGTGCACATCAAGAGCAGAGCTGAGGGATACAGCCCCTGGTTAGTTGGGTTCATTCACCTGCCACTTGTACATAACGCCACCTGGTCGAAAGTCACCCTCTTTTTTGATTCAATGCCTAAGTAGTTTACTCGGCAAACCATAATTCAAAGCTCCAAGTGGGGGATAAGTCAACCCTCAAGTCACCGCAAGCAGTCTGCTAAAGTTAATTACACCACCCACTCGCTGCTCTCCTGTTCCGGGACGTGAGGGATTCCTCATCTCCGGTGGCTGAGCCACAATCAATTTGGCCGACTAAGCCAAAGATAATTGAAGAAGGAGTGGGAGTTGCAGATGGAGTTGAACCTGGAGGAAAGACGCTCTCGTTGTAAACTTGTTTCCAGCCCTAGGCGAGGCAATTTTCCAAGTCTCATAAAATAATTACATTGGGTTATGGAAACCCTTTAAAAGAAGCAGTCTGAAAATTTTCTCGGTACTAATTCGCTGCTAAACTCTATAAAGTGTTTTAAAATAATGTTTAATGTAGCTAAAAATTGTTAAAAGTTCGGATTTGTCAAGGTTTTTCTGGTTAATTAAACTAATTTCTTGTAAAACCTGTTCTAGAATGTATTTTCAGTATTTTTAGAATGCTTTTTCTATTAATTTTGGCAAAATTATATATCTTTCTAATCATAATTATAATTTATTGTTTTATTAAATATTCGGATTGCTAAATCTCTAAATTAAAACATTTTTGCAGATTTAAAATCAATATAAAAGGTGTCCAAAAGTATGCATTGAAATATTTTCAGTGCCAAAAGGGCTTATTTCTTAGGCTTAAAAACTTGTAGCATACTTTTAGACACAATTTTTCATACTATTACCAACTCACCTTCAACCAAACCGAACCCGATCCCGGCCAGTCGACTTCCTTCTGACTCTCCACAACGCCCATATCATGATTAAACGATGGCACTGGGAAGCCTCCCGTATTATTGTGTCCATTCGAGGTCACCAGGTTGCTTGTGTACGAATTAATGCCAAAGAAATCGGCAGTGCCACGGATGCGATGAATCTCCTCTGTGGTGAATTCGGGCAGTCGGGAGCGAACACCAAAGCCCTGCTCCTTGCTCAGGTTTCTTATGCGCTCGATCATCACCTTGGGATAGTTGCCATGCTTCGAGAAGATCGGATGACCGAACCAGCCCACATAGAACTGCATGGCACGCTCAGAGGCCTCACGATCCTCGGCAGAGTCCGGATTCCTAGGCTCTGGCCACGAAGTGTCCAGGGTGATGCCGATGCGACCACCCTGACGCTTCTGGAAGAGATCCCTGTACATGTGCACCACCTCGGCGTGAGCCTTCAGCAGATTGTGACCGCACAGATAGGCTGGAATGCCTGGGAAGTTGTACGATGGCGCCATATAATCCACTCCATAGCCATGCTCGCACACATGCCACGGCTCATTGATAGTCGTCCAGATTTTCACACGATCGCCGTACATCTCGAGCACCAAACGAGCATAGTCCTTGAAGAGCGGTATGATCTCCGGATTGGTCCAGCCGCCCAGCTCTTGCAGCCTCTGCGGCAGCTCCCAATGATAGATTGTCACCATGGGTGTGATATTATACCGGAGGAGTTCATCGATCAGGTTCGAGTAGTACTTGATGCCAGCGGTGCTCACGTGGTTCATGTAGCCACCGGGCATTATGCGGGGCCAGGACAAGGAGAAGCGATAGGTGCCAGCATGCAGTTCCTTCACCATTTGGACATCGCGACGCCACTGAAAAAAAGGTTTATAAAGGTATAAAATATATTGTAGGTTTTATAATTTAATAAGGGAGCTGATTGATTTTATTTTAAGACCTAATACAAAGTTTTTAAAAAGCTTCCCAAACTTAGGAGGAAAACTAGAGACCTTTTGATCTCTAACCACATACCAAATCTGAACTTTTAAACCTTATTAATAGGTATTAATAAGAGTTTTTGGTGTTGCTCTCAAATATTTTCTTTAATTATCCGCTAAAAAGTATGCAATGTTTTTTCCGGACTAAATCTAAGCTAATTCTATAATCCGGGAGCTTTCTAATATGTTAAAATCTATAAATTATGCACAAATTATACACATTTCATTATCAAACTATTGAAAACCCATTAAATCAGTCGATAAAATCTATAAGCTACCAGTTTAGTAGGAAAATTAAAACCCCAAACTGGCTAATATCAACCCAATTCAATAATTGATATAGACAAATCGCAGACAAACCGAATAAACTCACTTATCTAATGTCAAACATGTCAGCATTTAAATTGAATCTGACATAATAAATAAATACTTAAATGTCGGAAAACTCAGAGGCAGCTGCATTCCGACTTGTTTTTCGGCGCTCGGATTGATATGGTTTCCTTTTTGAAAACCATGCCAAGAATGTCGGGCCAAAAAATAAAAAAAAACCCCAAATTGGGAATGGGAAAACCAGTTGGTCAGTCACCACCGTCAGTGGTCAGTGTCACTTGACTTGGCTTTGGCTTTGGCTTTGGAGGTGTCGCTAAATTATGTGACTTTGAATTGAAAACAATTCGAAATCGCGATCACCGTTCCGAAGGGGCGTTTAAGCTGTCCATTCCGCCATGTATATCATATATATATATCATTTATCAAATCGCCTGCCGCCACTGACAACAGTAACAAGCGGATAGGCCGAGTAAATTAAATAAAAATAATAATAAAAACAAAATGAAGCTAAACACAAGCGACACCTGCCGCAAAAAAAATCGGTTAGCTGACTTTTGATTGGCATTAGCAGGCGAATTATGACACAATTAATGGGCACTCCAACACATTCTGCCTGCTGATTCCATAAATCAACGCAACTATGTAACACACAATGCTAAATTCTTTGTAAATAAGTTATTGGTGAATATTACTGGGAAGGAGATCAAGTTGTATATATACATAATAATTTAGTGGCTTATTTACAAGCCATTTATCATAGTTCCTTCTGAGATTTTATGCAAAATAACAAACAAAAGAACATTGAATACTAAAGAAATACAATCTTAGTAAGTTAGAAAAGTAATATTTAAATAGGTCAGATTTTTTATTTGGCAAAATAAAGACTTTATGCTTAAGATCTCATATCATATCTATGAGATAAATGTTGAAATCTCTCTCTCTGTGTCTTTATATATATCTCTGGCTGTATAATAAAAAATGTTTGATCTTAAGAACCAAACAAAGCTTTTATTGCTCTTGTTTCTTATCTGAGTATTATCATACCCAACTTATCCATAAGTCTGCTGTGAAAATGGGGACAAGTTCTAAAAGAAATCAGTTAGAGTTCAGCCTAAGTTTCTAAAAAGATTTTAAAATTTAGCTAAAAAAAGAATGTTTTATATATGCACCTATTTCCCAGTTCCGTTTCGTTTTTATTTTATTTATTAACCCAATCCAGTCACGCCCTCATATTGATCTGCCCTTTAAGTCGCTTTCTTGTCTGAAGATCATTAATTCAGAACAGAACAGTGATCATTAATCACTCCGAACCAAGACAAATAGTGCAAAGTTGAAGCGCTGAAAAGCCCCAGATGGGGAGATAACTTGATTTTATCAGAACAAAGTAGTTTATCAAATTATGAAACAGGTGTCTGTGTGTTCTCCCCATGATTTATGCGACTCTTCGCTAATGGTTTTTTGTTTATTTGTTTGGTCAGCGGAGCTATGCAAATTGATTTGTGGCCTGTAATTTGATGCAACATTGTTGCAGTTGCATCGCATGTCCACACTTGTAGATACTAATTTGTAAGCCTATCAAAATGGTCATTTAAAATATGGTTATTGCTTGAAATCATGCTACTATAAACACAATTGGCCAATGATCTTGGCTTTTGAATTAACTAGAGGTAGAACTGGGACTTATTTGTGATTAAAACTGCCTCAAGAAGGGGCTCAAAGATTGGTTTTAAATATTTGCTATAGTTTCTGTTAAAACTTGTTAAAATGATGTTTTAAAGTTTAAAATTTAAACTCATAAATATTTGTGGATCGTTCCGTAGTTCCATGAAGATTTACAAAAATCATGCCACTAAAATTTGGAGTCATGGAGGCGCGATCTCGAATTTACAACAACAAATCAATGCTTTTTGGGACGCACATGAAGTTTGTTCGCTCGCACACTTCTTCTGTGTTTTCTTTTTGCTGCTCTTTCCATTATATTTAGTGCTCATGCCTGTTTTAAACTCATAAAGAGTGGTTTTTAATCGAGTTATTCACCTAAGTAGAACTCCCATAAATTATTCTCTCTAATCCACATAAAAATACCTCAAATATGCCTAGCAATTAGTTACTTAAAGTAATTAAAGCACCCCCTCCTCAAGTTTCTACTAATCCATCGCCTCTGATCATCGTCAACAGATCCAGATAAGATCGCTTAATTAGCCGTGTAACTAATAGCCATCTGAGTGGATCGCAATGGTGATTTGCTCACACATATTTTCCACTCGATTACCTCAGCCTCGCTAGATCTTGAACTCTTTGCATAACTTCCAATCAAACAACAAAAAAAAAAAGCAATAAATAGCTGCGACGACTACCATTATTATTATTATTGTTCATTTTGTGACTTACATGATGATAGCTGTCCGCGGATATATCGCCATTGGACTGATCGGCAATCTTCTCAGGATGTGTGTGGGTGAGAAAGTCCCAAATGGACTCGCCCTTGTCGTCGGCATTCCATCCACCTTCGATTTGGTAGGAAGACGAACCAACGCCCCAGAGAAAGTCGTTGGGGAAGCGTCGGGTCTGGCTCACCGGTGTGCCGAGGCAGCTGTTAAGAAGATATGGAAATAATGTGTTAATCGAAAGATGTTGCTTAAAATCTCTGCTCTGAGATATCCCCTCCCCAAGATCAGCAACCCGCTGCTACTGCGCTAATCAAGTGACATTCAAAACTGACGAATGTTACGACAATTTTTATTTACTGTTTAATTTTGTATACGTTTTTATGATCGTATTGGCCAGTCATTTATATCAATTGTCAGGCAGGCACCTGGCCAAGGTCACCTCTCCAAATTGATATAGATTTTGGCACATGCTTTCTTTAAGCCAAGTTTTATTTTTTTTGGCAGAGATTTCTTGAGTTGTTTCTTTGTTTCTGGCTAATATTTGAAGAAGGAACTGACAACACTCAAAAAACAAAAATCTTTAGTCACAAAAATCGTAGAAAATCTCAGCTTTAAATAAATTATATCTTTTATTTATGGCTTGTGGAATTTTCAAGCTATAAAGTCTTAATAATTATTAATTAAATGTCTTAAAAAGCTCTCAGTATATTTTTATAATAAAGGTATTTCCTTGTTTTTTTTAAATATTGGTAATTTTGTGACTATAAATGATTTAACAGTTGGGAAATATTATTTATATGTAGTCATTAAATATTCACTATTTTTAAGTAGTTAATTCCATTGTCTAATCATATTTCTTGGGAGAACTTCAGCTTGATTCAAACCCCCTTTTTTTTGAATTGAAAATACGATGAAAATTTAAAATTTCGTGACCTTGTTAAAGCTCATTAATTGTTGATATGAATACATACAAATATATGTTTAGTTATATAAAATTTTGCAATTGCCAGGAAAGTGTAATATATTATTCGTATATTTATATTTTTACTGGTTTTACAAGCAAGAAGGAAAGTAAAATATCAAATCAATGAAATTACTGAAATTCAAATAAATTTAAATCTTTTTTCTCATTAGTTGTTTATGTTTATTTTTCAGTAGCAGTTAATTCCAGTTAAAGAATTTTTAATTTTAAGCAATTAATTGTTTACTTTAGGCCAAGTTTTTTGATCTAGTTTAAATTTTAAACTGCCTTTTCTACCAACACTTACGAGGCAACCAACAGCAATGCGAGCAGTATAGTTTTCAACATGTTTTTGGGTTTATGTTTTGTTTTTAATATATCCTTAAGCGCGAAACTAATTAACTCCGAACCGAAAACTTTTTAGCAGCAAAAATCGGCTGCCTTAAACTTTTTCGTTTGATTTTTCTTTTGAACTTTTCGCGTTTTCGCGCGTTTAATTCGCGAGCGTTTTGAGCCAACCGCGAAACGTTTGCAAATGAACTCCGGCGGCTTTATGTCCTACCGTTATAAAGCGATCGCCGCCGAATTGTGGGGCTTTGAGCTTCTGCGTCAGCGTCAGCAGAGCGACGTCGACGTCGACGCCGATGCCAGCGTCAGCGTCAGCGTGGAGTCATAGACAAGTTCTCAGTGTCTCTCTGTCGCACTTGCACCCTTTAACGCTTTTCTCTTCCACCTGAGATCAACAGGTGTCGATATTGTTATTATCTTTCGCTAAATCGGGTTTGTTTTTAAACACGCAAACAGTCATTATGTAAAGTGAATTTGGTTTAAGTAAATTTTGAGAACATTTTAAGAACATTTTTGGCAAGTTTTTAAGTCTTTCTGTTCTGAAAGAGTAAGAAAGTGTTCTTAACTTGATAATTTCTGTTAAATATTTACTCAAAATAAGAGTTTCAGAGGATCAATGATGTTTATAAATAGATAGATACGATTTTTGGCTCTCTTTATATTTGTGTGATGATGATAATGAATGTAAATAAGCCGATAGTCATATATTTACAGTTGTAAGATAATGTGCCACATGTCATTATAATTTAGGGTTTTCTGCTGCCTTTTTAGAGAAATTTACATCACCAAAATTTCCAAAAGGAAAAGATTTAATTTATTCATTAACATTTCCTTCACTCTAAGAATTTTCAAGATTCCAAGTTAAATGGAAATCGAATAGTTTTAAATGATTATTATTTTTATTACTAATAATTTTCAGTCTTATTTGCTAAGAGCTATTTATAATAATATTGTCTTAATTTGTTCTTTATTTTTCCCTGCAAACATTGGAGAATCCCCTCTCAGAATATTAAATAGAAGAGGGAAAAATGGAGTGATATTCAAATGCTTGCAAATATTATTCAAATTTATCACAGACCACAGACAGATTAAATCATAAATTATTCAATAGAAAATAGACACAGAGAACAGTAAAACCCCACAAAGGGCACGAGTTTGGGATTATTATAAAGTTTAAGTACTACTTATAGTTTGATTTTAGGTTTTTTTCTCTTATTTTAATTTTTTAATGGCATAGAAAGCAGTAAAAAAAGCCACAATAGGCACGTTTAATACATTAAGTAATCAAATATTACCTAAACTCTGTTGATTACCCCTAAGAGCTATCAATCCCTATTATTATTATCAATAAAAAAGTTTTGTAACTGTTCTCTAACCTTTTCCTTCTTCAACCCTTTTTTAATTAAATTTTTATAGTAAATAGAAAACGAAAACAATGTTTAAACAAGTGCAGGTACAACACACCCACGATTCTTTCCCCGGAAGAATGATAAAGAAAAGAGAGCTCGAGCCCAGGGAGTCCCGTGAGAGAATGAGAAAAGTGTGTCGGAGAAATTCAATTAGATTGAAAAGATGAAAGATAATGAGACAACCAAAGATAAGACTTCAGTCTGGTAACTGAGGAACTTCCTACGGATCTATGGTTCCAAAATTCTAGAATCTAAAGAAAAGATTCAACCGTATGGAACCCCTCAAAAAACTCGTTCTGCCATTGAATTTACCCAAAAAAGAATTGAACAATCAAATCTTTTGCCTTACAATGGCCATTATTAAATAAATGGACAGCTTCAGCTTTTGTATCCGCAATCGCGAAACGTTTTATAAGCAAAACTTCAATTCCAGTTTGATATTTTAATCCGCAGCACATGTGCTGAAATGAAAGAACCAGGCACTGGATGCGACCAGAAAGTTTTGAAAGTTAAGGAACTGATGCTATGACGTCTATATTAGCATGATTCTTAAGTATGATTTTGATTATGATTATGATTTTTCATATTTAAATACTACAAACATTTAGAAGAACACTCCAAAATCTTTCAAATAAAAAAAAACACAATAGAATGTTTTAAAAGGTAGTTTACCTTCTTTATACCTTTAAAACCTTTATTAATTATAATTCCGTCGAGCGAAAGTTATGTAAATATAAAAGTGTTAAGCTGCCCTGTTAGAATTTATAGCTTTAAATACTATATGCTCCGATTCGTGATGGAGGCGTGTCTTACAGTCCCTGACAGGTGTTCGCTTTTCTACAAGCAAAGGTTTTGATTATAGAATATGATCTTTTTAGTTGCTAAGCTATATATGTATATATATTAAATCCTTCGGATTGGAGGAGTTTCGAGTAGTATTCAGCTGCATAATATATATAAATATCAACACACAAGGTGGGCGTGTCTCCCTCATGTCCCAGGTGTTCAACTGCTACTGCTCCCAAAACGAATTGAACTCAAAGTTACATGATTAATGAAGCTATTTAAAAAACAAAACATTTACTGACGTAAAATAAGCATTCGGTGACAAACCTTAAGACCTCAAAATAATCTAAGAAAGCCCCAAAAAAAAAACCGCAGAAGCTTGACAAATTCTTTCCCCTGTTTAATTTTAGAAAGGTTCTCTTTTTTTAGTGGAGCAATCAAGCCAGCAACAACCGGTTTCATAAACATTAATTAATAAATACGTATCTGCGGTGAGCATTCCCTCTTTTTTTTTGCATCTTCCACTCACGTGGTGCTCTTTGGGTCAATTTATGAATCACTGACCGGCATAAAAATCCCCAAAGAAACCCAAGGAGTCGGGGGCACTTTTGTATACGCATCCAACGCATCCATTTCGTAGATCGAATAAAGTGTTACTACCACGTTTGGGAAACCACAAATCCCCTAGAAAACTGGAATATGAACTAATATTGTTGTTTATTTCCGCTGTCAATTACTTATTCAGCTTGTGGTTACGGGAATATTACAAATTATTCCTGAAAACTGGAATATATCAATGCAAAATGAAATATATTTTGTTGAAAGTTATAAAAATAAAGAAAATCAACAATAAGTATGGAAAATAGTTTGCGGTTATCGTTTGATCTCTACCAAACGGTTTATTTTATTTTAATTTTAATTTTTTTATATTTATTTTTAATGTAATATTTTGATTTAATTTCATATTTAAAAACGCTTAGAATTATTAAATATAATTTATGATGCATTATCAATTTTATTGCTATTACTTTATAAATAATAATCGATTTATTAGACTATTTGTAAATGTAAAAAATAATTTATGTTGAAATCCTCTTATAAATAAATTAAAAACTTATATATTTTAAATATTTATTTATTTATTTATATAAAGCTATCGAGATGCTTTAAAGCAAATGATAACTTGTTGGAAAGAGCAATAGCTGCTTCGGCCTTCC
>VNJR01005515.1:0-12932 GCA_008042585.1 Drosophila punjabiensis
GAGATAAGAATGACCGACGGTAATGATGTCCTCGTGAAGCTATCAAAACCCCATTTGCATTGTAATCCGTCTGTTATCAAACAATTGTTGGTATTCCCGATAGCGACGCCCGCGACAACGGCTCTGGCTGCTACCTATGAATACCGAATAATCGGTGTGGGGTCTCGATAAGCCCCGTTTTTATAGCCGTTTATTGATTTATGGCTATTGTTTTTTGGATTATAAAGTGCAGGAGGTATTTCATGAAGATCTTTCAGCAAATTAAAGTAGAAGAAAAAGAAGACATAATCAAGGACAAAAATTTACTATAAGAAAAGCATAGAATTTTCTGTTAAAATTAATGTCCGTTTTTGTTGTCAGGAGCTTACCGTTCGGAGTCCGACCCTGCTCAGGCGGCCACTGAAAATATGCGGCAATAAGTTTGTGACCTAATCTTATGTACTAGCAAGCAACACTCAACAAGTGGTATTTATTATCTCCATACTTCTATTCATACTTCGTTCCATATCTATCTAGAGATTAGCAGTACAAAAAATAGTTTTGAATGAAAGTTAGTATGATAATAAATACCACTTGGGAGTTTCCCTTGCGATAACAGACCAGAAACTCTCCAAGCAAATGAGGAATCTACCCAAAAAAATTCTTAAAATTAAGTTAATAACTTTTAAAGAACAGACTTTATAAACCACCTTTATATTTCATTACAAAATAACAAACAAATAAACAAAAACCTTAATTTCAAGTTTATAAGTGATGTTTAACAAATGTGATGTGCTAGTTACAAATGTGGATCCCAGCCGGAAAAGAGCATGCACAGATTGCTCGGCCGCGTGGCCTCGTTGATCAATCGTTCCACTTGCGCCTCGACATTTGAGTCACCGCGAATACTACCGGCCTCCCTGCCCTCCAGTTTGTTCTGTACCAGAAGCAAAGCTCGCTGGGCAACCAGATTAACAGATTCCTCGCCTTAAAAAATATAGAAAATGTAACTAGGATAAAGATTAATAGAAAGATATTAACTTACCGGACTGCTGGGGGGTTAGCTGCGTGGACTGCTTCTTTTTGAGAACTCCCCAAATGAAGAGCGGGTCGTAGAGTAGCACTTCCAGTATTGTGGTGAAGACAGACTTGTAGCGTCGCAGGATATGCATGGTGGCCTCGCAGGACTTGGCAAAAACACCCTTTGTGCCGCATATTCCCATGGGCGCTACAAAGTCGCGGGTCAGGCGGAAGGGAACGGTTTCTGGGGTTTGTTGGATCTTACCCTGCTCAAATGCGATGCCTAACAGAAATTATTTTTATTATAGGTCTCCATTTAGTATCAGATACTTACCGAAATCAATATGAATGACTTCTGCCGTCTGCTGGTCTATAAGAATGTTCTGTGTATGCCGATCGCCCAGTCCGAGGACGTAGCCCACCATTGAAGTGGTGGCCACACTGTTTGTGTAGGCCAGACGCCTTTCAAACCATACGCCCGGAATGGGAAACTTTTCGAGCAGGAAGTAGTGAAAAACTGGCTTCATTTTCTCGCAAATTTGATTATAAACCTCAAAGCGTTTCTCCTTAGGCGACTTCAGATGGGACTGTAAATATTCTCGTGTTATAAACTAAAGATCTAGATAAAATATAGTTAATCCCACATGTAAGAGCTTCCGGCACTGGTTGTTGGCCCAATCAGTCGGACGATATCGCTTATGAGCGCCTCCTTGGCCATTACCAACGAGATAATGGCCCACGGGCATGGAGTTGTTGCACCACTCGAGGATGCCGCTACGCATGGACAGAGGCGTGACCTTATAGGTGCGAAGCTGCAGCTTTCGTTCAATGAACTCCGAATCCTGTTGCAGCAGCTCATTCACAATTCCAAAGACCTGCTGCATCACCGCATCCTGCCGCAGATCATCTTTGCCCTTAATCAGTTGGGCACGCGTTTGGCCGTCGGAGCAAATGCACATTACCTTAACGGGAGCGTTTAGGCCGCCACACTGGGAGATCTCGTTGGTCCACTTGATAATGCCTGTATCGTGTTAGAATCTAGTTATTGAAACAGGGATCAAGGAACCAGTACCTACTTGTTATATTGTAGTCCTTGTTGGGCATCACAGGGAGCTCAAGGGTAGGACAGTGAACAGCGTCCAGATTGCGAATGCGTCGAACCTTTTCAAACTGCTTGTAGCGCGCCGAATCCGACACCCCTTGTTGGTTTTCGGTCTTGCCCTCGTTGGCGAATTTGATGAGAACTAAGAGGAAAACGAGAAACAGGTAAGAATACAACCAAATAATGACTAATCTTACGGGTACCTGGTAACAAAGACTCCAGCTGCTTGCTGGTTTCAGCTGCTGAGGAATTCTTTTCACATATCTGACCAATGATGCGTTGCGCAATCCCTGCTCGCTCCGTATTGCTGTCCTCGCCATCCAGGTGGGCATAGACCAGCGGATACAGCTGATAAAAGATGTGGTGCGGATGATCTTGGCCGCATCGCACCAGGAGTTCTGTAAGCACTTTAAGCAGGCTGTTGTTCTTGGAATTAAGGCGGCCAGTCAGTTGGTTAGCAGCACAAATAAACTTGTAACTTGGAGCCGTGAGGATCTCTTCCTTGACACACTGCTGCAACTGCTCGTTGGACGCGTTGGTGAACCACAGCGAGATGATGCGGTAGATGGTGGCGCTCGAGAAGCCGCTGTCCAACCGACAGAAGGCCATGTGGTTGCGAACCGCCGAGCAAAGATGCTCCGTCAGTTTAGCCTCAATCCGCTGCAATTGGCGCTCGTCCAGGCTGGCATAGCGCTGCATCTGGATGCTTATGATCCGTCGGTCATGGTTCTCGCGCTGCGACACCTTTCCAGCCGTCGATCGGTTCTGCTCAATGATGTCCAGCAAAGTTTGGTAGTCCTGCGAGTGCCGATACTCATACAGCTGCTGATACTCCCTGTCCGCATACTTGGCCATGGCAGCATAGGCAGCTGTTCGGTGCCGATTGGCGAGAACTTCGAGGTTCTGCCACTGACCGATGTCTAATGTTTTCTGTTTCAGGAACTCCCTATGCTGTACAAAGTCATCCATTAGCTTTAGCGAGGCCCTAAACTTGTGCTGCAGAACTGAACTTAAACTCTCGGCATTGCAGTCCATAAGAAACTCGCCCTGCATTCGCAGAGCCGGTACCCGGTGGAGGCAGTAGATAAACTGATCGTTGGTGGTCACATACTCTAGAATGGCCTTGGCTATCTGATGATTCCCCATCTTAACATTTACCTCGGCATCCTCAAGCAGGACGCTCATCTGAAAGAGAAAAGCGAGATGGCACACAAAATTTTACAAGTTATAACCTCAGTTAACATCCTTTTAATAAGTCAAATGCTTGGAAAAATATATAAAGAGAGTTATTCACCTTTGTGGACTCGCTAATATTTGGCATTTCACGCAGGATCCCGATATACTTGGCTGCCAGGTTTAGCCTACCAGCTGCCTTGCACTCCCCAATGCCCTTCAGCAGATATGTGTCCACAGGATTCTCCTTGTAGAAATCGGTCAAGCGACGTGTCGCTCGTGTACCAGCCATCTTGAACAGGGCAATCTGATGAGCAATGACGTACTCCTTACAGGCAAAGTTGCCGTAATTGAGTTCCAGCTCCTTCTGCCATTTGTTGAATAGTTGGTTCATCTGGGACGCTAGTAGTTGGGTGCCAAATTGGATCTGTGTAACGGAAGGAGAGGTAAGCCAAGCTTACCACATCAAGCCAACTCACCTGGCAAAAGTCCTCTGCCTGCTGGAGGGAGCACAGCCAGGTCAAGTACTTGTACACACTCTGCAAGCACTCCACACTGATCTCCTGTAGTATGTCGCGCACACAATTGTAGGCCATGTCAATGGCCGATAGACTGTTCTCCTCCTCTCGCTGGCTTATGCTTCTGAGGGCCACATAGTGATGCCGATTAAACACTTGCTCCAAATTGAATGAAGTCCTCGTCCCCAGATTATGTTGCTGCTGCTGCTTGAAGTCCGGAAGCGAGTCCCACTGCCCTAGGCGCCAAAAGACTTCGTAGTCCGGTTCCATGCTTTGTTGCTGCTGGAGTTTGGCGAACGACCACAAACCGTTGCCCTTCATAATTTCCATGCAGAGTTGGCTGTTGGTCTTATCTAGGTGATCCGACTCCAATAGGATAGCGGTTAGGTTGTTGCTTCGACCAAGGAAGTCCACACGAGAGAGCATGGGATTCACAAAGCCAGGAATAGCGTCCAAGCAGCCAATAGATTCGTAGGCCTAAAATTATGATAATTTTAGTAAACAACTTATTAAGGGGAAACTGCTTTCTTAAGTACCTTCTTTGCCGAGGCTTGAAAAGATTCGTTGGTCAAGGTATTAACACCCTCAGAGCAAGCCCACAGCTCAAGGTACATAATGCTCAGAAAGTAGGCCTGGCAGTGGTTACTAGCCATCACCACATTGCTCAGATTCACGGGAATGGTCCAATTATTCACTACTCGTATACACTCGCAGATGTGCAAGAACCTTTTGATGGCGCGCTTGTTGTGAAAGATCTGCGGATTGGAGCTCGTTGGCTCTGAGCCTACGAAGCGTTCAAAAAAGTAATCTAACATTTGGCATAGGCTTTCCAAGTGCTGTTCCTGATTAGTGGCCAACAGTAGCTTAATGAACGGCTGCAGGCAGGTCTTGGCAAAGGGCAAAGACTTGGCAGCCAAAGCACCGAATTCCAACCAACCGCAATCCGTGAAGACGTTCGAAACGAAGGCGCACATCCAGTCCCCATAGCTCAAGTCTTGGGTGGCTTTCAGCGCCGCCAACCAATCAATGCAAGTAATCTGCTGGTACCCATTCAAGACACTCGATTCCGGAGGCTTGACAGCAAATATCTTTACATTTCTAAAACGATCTAAAAGGGGAATCCAATGTAAGTAAAGAATTAATTAAGTCTCTAGAAGAGCTCGTAAAATTGACTGAACATTCTTATAGAGAAAAAGAGAGTCAATATAAGATGTTTCTTTGATTTAGTGTAAGAACAACTTTACAAGCTCTGCTTTACAAGCAAGACCCTGCAGCGAGGTACTAACCCATAATCTTTAGGCCAAACTGGCTGTTCACAACTTGAACAACTACGGAAACCAGAGCATCATGAGTGTGAGGATCAAAGTGAAACAAAGATTTCTCCAAGGCCTCACAGATGACGATCAGGAACTTCTCTATAGGTTCCAGATGCTCTGACTGCACAGAAAATGGGTAAAGTATTAAAAGAGAAAACATTTTAAGAGGATTAGAGTGTATACCTCCTCAAAGGAATCAAAGTCGGTTTGGAAATAATAAGAAACATTTGATAACTTCAACGGACCGATTTGAGCCAGACACTTTAGGGCGTCCAGGCTGCTTTGCTTGCTGGCGGAATCTCTGGCCATTTGAATCAAGCGACTGATGACATCAAATAAAATTCGTTCATTTTTCTGAAGACTGTCCTTGTGTTCGGCAACCTGTGGCGAGCATTAAAAGCATTAAGCAAGCTTAAATATTTGATATTCGGCCTCTTACATAAGTTCTCAGGCTTTGCAATCGCTCAGCGGTGGGTCTCTTAAGAAACGAACGTAGATAGTTGTCGACATCAGCAGTGTCTTTGCTGGGCTCTGGGCTGAAATCGTATTTCTCTCGCAGAGATTGCAAGAACTCGCATTCCGTCGTGTCCTCCAAAAAGGAATGCATATTGATATGGGAGTGGTGGCATTCCAGAATCATTTTAACGACTGCAGTGGCCTTCTCCTTTACTTCCTTGGCAACGCATTCCCGCTGAAAGCCACTCAATAGCTTGGCAATTTCTGCCATGTGTGTGGTGAACTCCTCATGATCAAAGGATGGCTTGGAGGTCAACAGTTGCTCGAGGAAGGAAAGAGCGCACATTTGTACTTGGCTGGACTTGGCTGCATTGCGATTCAAGAATGTTAATAAATATAAATAGGTTAAATAATAATTATAACTTACTGTGGTGAAGATATCGAACTACAAAAAAGCAAATATCGCGAACAAAGTAGGAGCACTGAGCCACAGCAGCCTTCGTCTTGACAGCTTCATCAGCAGCAGCATCATAGACAGCATCAGCAATCTCACAATATAGAAAGAAACAACGTAATGCCTGCCTGGAAAAGCTGGATGTAAAGCAATTGGTTTTCAAGCGGCCAAAAAGATCGACCAATATTCGAGGATGTTTAATCTGAAGTGTTGACATGCACTGGATACGATTGTCACCTCTTGATGGACCTTTATGGGAGTGCTACAAAGGTATTTAAGTAAGAGAAAACATAAAATAGAGAGTATAGTACTTACAATATGCAGGCTAAGACAGGCGAATAGAGACTCCACCGAAAGTGTGTACCAGCTGCTAGCTATGCTTCCGGGCACAGCGGATCCAAGTAATCTTTTCATTTCCTGTAGATCGTCGTCGAGCAGGCCAATCGCACTGCAAAGGGTCTCCACATTGAGTTCAACATCCTTGGCATTTAGATGAGAGTATCTAAGATTCTCCAAAAGCCGCTGATGATGATCTTGAAACTCTTTACCTTCGCTTTCCTTGCAAAATGCATTTTTGGCCAGAACATATGAGCCAACTAGGGGAAGGGCCACCTAAGGGCACGAAAGCAATCACTGAGATCTTAGATCGAATTCATAATAACTAGCAGTGGTACCTCTTTACTGATGGACTTGCTGTAGCGTTCAATATCCTCGCTCTTGCCGTATAGAAACACATAAGCCATGATCCTACTAGCATGAGCTCTACGGAAATCATTCTTGTTTTCATAGCACAAAAAAGAGGGGAACCTATTGGGCAAGTAATACAACAGAAGTTTCACTTTGTTAGATGAGCTTCTCACTTGGAAATGGGCCAGCCCTGTAAGCTCCACATGTGCAGCAGGAAATCCGTATAGGGCCGCATAAGATCCAGCATGGTTCGTCCATATCCGGGCACTATACTGTTTAGAAAAAGAAACTCACCTATAGGTAGAGTACAAACCCTTAGACTCAAACTATAAAAACGTGGTATATCAAGGAACTCACTTTCTGGCAGACTGCGCAGGGGGCAAAGTAACAGCAGCTGCTTGAGAGCGATCTCCTGATGAAACGAGCTCCGCAAAAATATGGCAATCAGCAATTGCACTATTATGGACTTGCTATTCCGGATTGCATCCTCGTCTTCATTTATCTAGGCAAGAAAATCCCATTAGCTAGGACCACTCAGGATATTCCCTACATACCAACAGCTTTTTAAACTCGATGCTATCGTAGATCTCGCGACAGAACTCCCAGTGAGTCAAAGAGTTCCCAATAGCATCTTTGGTCACACAATTTGTGTCCAGCAGAATGGTGAAGGTGAACAGGGTGCCAAAGCGCACTTCCAATGTGGGCATTGTGATGAATTTCGCCGTAGACTTGCATATCACAAGGAAATTTTCCTGTTGGTAAATGTCAGGACAACGCTGAGCAATAAGGCCCACGCTGCGTACGATTTTCGCCGTCAGTTGGGATGTGTAGGACTTCTTATGGGCAATCCTTAGCAGAGAATCAAGGGCCATTAACATATCGTCCAAGTGATGTTCTATTTGGTAAACAAACTGGAAAATTGCTGAAAGGAGCCTCGTTTAGGAGCTATGAATTATATGAATATATAAATCGTTGCTCACTGGGCAAATGATCGACCACTTTATCGATGACATCCAAATCCAGATAATGAAGCTGAAAGACAGTCTTCAGTTTGCTCACCAGCCAAGTGCAGGCTGCATCGGAAATGCTTGAGCAGCTGCACAATTCCTACAAATATATTATTAGTCACATTGATTCTAGATGAAATGGTAGTCCACAGAACCTTGGTTACAATAAGCACATCTTGGGGCTGCCATCGCATGGTCACCTTGGTTATGTGCTCAAAGGTTTCGTCCTGATGCGAACTGCAAGCACATAATCCTCCTAAAATGTGCAAGCACTGAGCAGTTATTGTCAAATGATCTGCATTCTCGGAGCGCTCACGCCGCATGCCTAGAATTTCGTAAGAAAATTCAAATGGAGTTTCAAACTAAAGGAAAATAAAATTTACAGTGCAGCTTTAGGGCAGCGCCAATGAATTCCACCATCATTTCTATCGGCTGTCTTTCCAAATAATTAAGTAGAATCGAATTTGATTTGAAGACTTCAAGCACAGCTATTTGAAGCCGAAGAATCTCGCGCAGATCGCTCTCATCGAGCATCTCAGAACAGTTGGCCTTGTACTGGAACTATAGCCCATAAATATATGTAAATATAAATTAAAAATTAATAAAGGTATACATTCAAATAAAAATCAAATCAAATTAACCACATACCTCGATGTGACTGAGAAAGAGACCTATTCTTTTGATCAGAGGACAGCCCTCAAAGTTCTCGGCATCGAACACTTTGTAATGCAAAAGCCTCTCCATTGTGCAGGTCAACCGGTGCAGACTGTTGAGGTTCTTTAAAATGGCCGAGGGCTGGTTATCGTTGATATTCTGAAAGTTGAGGTTGCGCATGAGGCATTCGTAGTTGGTCTGGTACAGACAGTTCTTCGTGTCGCTCTGCGTCTGATTAATTGTCACAAAGGGTCGCGCATACTCCTTGTCCAGGCAGATCAATTGCTTGTTATACTTGAATGCCAAAAGATTTTGTTCAGCGGGGCTTGCCTCCGGCTCTAATTTATAGAGCTCCTCCAGCTGCTGCTGGTCCAAGAAGTTGATGATACTGATAGCAAAGGTGTCCGCCTGAAGCTTAGCATCTATGCTGGCTATATTGTGTATGACTTGAGTAGCGCAAATCCGCTCCCCGCTGCCGTAGGCCCACTCAATAATGGGCTCCATGTCCGCGGAAGCCTTGTCCTGACCACACTCCCCCGCATGGATATAGATCTCGCGAATAGTGGCGAAGCATTCGTTGCGCTTCATCATTTCATTTGTGGTGATGCTCTGCATTAGGCTGGTGGCCATTTTCGGGCTCAGCTTATGGTATCTGATTAGCAATTGCAGCACCAGCTGCTTCTCCTTGATCTCCTCGCTGTTGGTGGTGGTCTCTGATATCAGGTGGTTTCCCATCCTAGTCCATAATTCAGCGAGAAAACCCTCCTGTATCGACTGCGACTTTAGTAGCTCCTGTTCCTTTTTCAGCAGGCTGCCCATGCACAGACGAAGATTCCTCAGATTCCTGGCATTGCCATACATTTGCATTATGTCTGACACTGTGGTCAGCGACTGCTGGTAGTTGCCTACGTTAAGGATGACGTTGCTTAGCTGCAGAAGCTCGGTAAAGATGGCAAACCAGATGTCGTTGAATGTGGTCTCCTTCTTGGCAATCAGTGTGAAAATTTCATCCATTTTGTCCGCAGTTTTGGCCACCTTCTTGGGTACGTCACCATCACCATCACCATTTTCATCCGGTTTTCTTGCCTCCTCCAAGTGCCAAAGAACCTGCAAGAGCAGAAACTAAAGTATACAACAAATTAGTTATAAGTTTTTCTTACAATATACATGACCAATGCTGACATCTTGATGAAGTTCTCCGAGAACTTGTCATTGCTCAGTTGTGCTGTCTTGTAGCGCGGTAGGGAGTTCTTGCGGATCTCCATGTTCACAATGGTTTTCAGTCGCATCAGAGTTTGTGACCACGTCTCGTGGACGGGCACTCCGAGTGTGTTGAAATCACCCATGTCCAGCTTAGGGTATAGTGAGCGCAACGACTGGATGACACACTGGAAGAAAAGGTTTCGGTTATCATCGCGGAACACATCCTCGTTGTGGAACTCGCAAAACTTCGGCAGGATCTCCTGCATGTGGATGCACAGCTGGTGATGGTAGTTAACCGAGAGCTAAAGTGAAAAGGAGATTAAGCTGTGATCTAAACAGATATTAGTTTTAAGCACACCTCCGTGGCGAAGATGAAAAAGAGACGAACAATCTCCGTCTTCCTGGCCCCAATTGCCGTGCACGCAAAGCTTTTCAACTCCGGCAGATAATCCACCATGTCGCAGTGCAGCTGAACCCGATCTTTGGCCAGAGTGACTGTCTTAGTGATGCATTTTAGTATTGTAGTGTGGAGGAAATCGTCCCCGCCCACATTCACTTCGAACAGATAAGAGAGGATGCCTAGAAAGCCACGCAAAGCAAAGCGTTATGTTACGTTAACAATAAAACGGCAATACTGACGGCTGTACTCGTTGATCTTCAGTTCGCGCACATAGCTGGCAGAGGAGTAAATGCCCCTGTCCAGCAGGCTTAGTGTTTTGTCGCCAAAGTGTTTTATAACCTCCCGCGACTTGATCATCTCCTCGAACGCATTAAAGAGTGTCGTTTTTGCCAGAAAGTGGCCACTTCCTGTTGGCTCCAAGCCAGCTAAAGAACACACCAATTAGCTAGGTCCAAGTGCTCGTTTACTGCTTACCGTCCAAGTTGTATTTGACGATCCTGTCGTGAACATTGCCGTACAAATAAGTCTTGGCCGCCAAAGTCTTGAAGGATTTCTCGTTGGCTTCGTACAAGCTCTGAGCGTGCTGTTTATAAGCAAAACTGCTGTATGAGATAATCTTATAATTTACGGGAGAAATGTCACAGACCTTGAATAGTGCCTCCTTGGCCGCATCGTAAAGTGCGGTCCACGAAAAGTCGAATCGTTTGTCCAGCAATAGAGCAGTCAAAGCCTCTCTGCAGTTGACAAGCTTTTCGTCCAGCTGTTCGATGGCTTTATTACGGCTTGTCGGCTTATCCGAACGTAGCTCGGCAACGATTCGCTGAATCTCGTTTAGCAGGGCGCTCATCCTGGTAACAGGACATTACTTATTGTGCAGAAAATCGGAATTTAAGCTTTGTCTGCTCCTATTATTGTTCCCGCGGAATGTTTTGTGTGCCCGGCAGCTTTCCCGTTTATAAAGTTCAAAATTCTTCTGGAATAGCGTGTATTTTCGCCTCCACGGCAGCTGGTCACACTTAACGCTTCCAGGGAAAATCTAGTCTATTGTATCGATAGTGACATTGATGTAATCGCTAACATAATCGATTGCTTTGCGATAAAAAGGATCTGTGTTGATCAGCCGTATAAGCTAGATTCTGGACATATATAATAAATCAGCCAAATATGAAAAAAACTGATAAACAAGCTATAGCCTTAAAATGTATACAATTTTATTTACTGAATTAAGGTAAAATTAAGTCAAACTCGCAACAAAAAAAGTACAATTGAAAACTAAACAAAGAAAGCTAATTTCGGCAGTCCGATGTTTGTATACCCTTGCTATTGGTCCATAATATATACATATCTTATAAACTATGAATTAGTTTCACATTCATATGGTTTATATATTTTTAAGATTGTGACATTTACAGTTTTACATTTTCCTCTACATTGCCATTGCTCCCATGGCATATAATATATACATATAGTATACATATAGTAGTCCGATTTTTATAAAGTTACCACCAAAATCACACAAAATGCTTATATGTCGGAGTAGACGAATTTATTTTGAAAACTGACAAAATTATAATTTATTATTGAAAAATTTCCCGATAGTTCCTCTGGCAGCTATATGATAGTGATATATAAAATGAAATATGATATAGTTGACCGATCCTATTATAAATTTATTGTGCCACATGTAATATGGTTTTTTTTTAGGAGTGATTGCGGGAACATTTTGAAAAAAGCAAGAACTCCAGCCAAAAAAACTGCATACCTACAATTCAGGAATATTTTGGGACTCCCAATAAACTGGTAAACTGACGACGGCACAGCCAGCTCATAGAATCCTAGTAAAATCCGATACACAAAGTAAAAAAGCGTTGAGGTATTAAACTCCATTCTCAGGACTAAGGTCCATATTTAGGTTAAATATTTAATAACTTAACATTTTAATTTTAGGTAAGCACTGATTCTGATTTTATAACCAGTCCAACGCATATATTATTAAGGTGAATTTCATTTGTGTTTTTTTATATATATTTTTTTTTAATAATATGTTTGTATTCATAAAAAACAAAATTTAGTAACGACGAAAAATTATTTTGTATAAATTAGCTTTTTCTTAGCTCTTTTTCACCAGGAATTCCGCTAATTTGGCTGTTTTTTGTTTCAGCTTTTTTTTCGCTCAGGAGGAACATCACTGATAAACTAAATAAAAGGCCGTGCGTCCATATCTTTTTCGTATTTGAAAAAAAAAACCTGATCGAACGTGACCGCTCGGCAGAATAAAGTGAAGTAGCAATTACACGATTATATTTAGTACTTTCTAACTCAACAACACAAGGTAAGTGCTTAAATTTCAACGCCATCTTTGTTGTAAAAAGTGCATTCAAAATATTTTGGACCAACGAAGAGAAAAAAAAGAATTAACCACGTGTTTTACGCCGTCATCGCCCCCAAGTCTTTTGGGGCAAAACCTAATTTTCTTATTCAATCAATACTTGCATAGTAAAACTGGACTTCTCGAACTTTCGACCCCTAATGAGTAATGCCTTCGCACACAGTTGCGCTTGCATACACACTAGCGTATTTTTTATTTCAAAGAATAATTAAGCAAATGGTAGATGGTGTAGATGTGACTAATAACTTAGAATTGGGAAGAACAACGTGATTGCGCTTATCTGGAATATTCCACTGGGAAATGTGCCGCCTCACAGTCGCGTTGCATTTGTATATAGCTTGCGCCTGTATGTGTGAAAATTCTTGCGTCATCCAACGAGGTCTTGGCATTGTTTTTTAATTATCCTCGTATAAATCAATGTTCAAATTAATTAGTCATCGCAGTTGCTAATTTATTTTAAGTGTCATTGCGCTTTTTCTGGAATATTCCAATGGTAAAACGTGCGGCTTCTCTCACGCACACCGGCAAACGTCAGCGGCACATGCATACTTAATCATACCCACATAACACACTT